>CAUYLG010051734.1:0-192707 GCA_963573385.1 Cacajao melanocephalus | reverse complement strand
ATCATTAGAGTGAACCAGCAACCAACAGAATGGGAAAAATTTTTTGCAATCTACCCATCTAACAAAGGGCTAATATCCAGAATCTGCAAAGAACTAAAACAAATTTACAAGAAAAAAACAAACAACCCCATCAAAAAGTGGATGAAGGATATGAACACACACTTTACGAAAGAAGACCTTTATCAAGCCAACAAGCATGTGAAAAAATGCTCATCATCACTGGTCATTAAAGAAATGCAAATCAAAACCACATTGAGATACCATCTCATGCCAGTTAGAATAGTAATCATTAAAAAATCTGGAGACAACAGATGCTAGAGAGGATGTGGAGAAATAGGAACACTTTGACACTGTTGGTGGGAGTGTAAATTAGTTCAACCATTGTGGAAGACAATGCGGTCATTCCTCAAGGATCCAGAAATAGAAATACCATTTGACCCAGCAATCCCATTACTGGGTATATACCCAAAGGATTATAAATCATTCTACTATAAAGACCCATGCATGTGCATGTTTATTGCAGCACTGTTTACAATAGCAAAGACTTGGAACCAACCCAAATGCCCATCAATGATAGACTGGATAAAGAAAATGTGGCACATATACACCATGGAATACTATGTAGCCATAAAAAAGGATGAGTTCATGTCCTTTGCAGGGACATGGATGAAGCTGGAAACCATCATTCTCAGCAAACTGACACAAGAACAGAAAACCAAACACCGCAGGTCCTCACTCATAAGTGAGTATTGAACAATGAAAGCACATGGACACAGGGAGAGGAACATCACACACTGGGGCCTATTGGGGGGTGGGGTGGGGGCTAGGGAGGGATAGCAGGCGGTAGGGGGATTGGGGAGGGATAACATTAGGAGGAATCTGCATTTTTAAGAACTTGCTAAGTGGTTCTGATTGCTGCTGGCCCAGGAACCACACATTGAGAACCACAGATCTAGAAGGCAACAACACTCTTAAAATGGTTCTAGTTATCATCCCTGGGGGAAGATCACCGAAGCTGATTTTTAGTGTTTTCCTGCAGTTTTTATTTCCAGTTTTTATAATTAATGAAATAATTAAAAATAGGAAGAAATACGAATACCTACGGCTTCAAATGCATGCCCTCAAGTTCTCCATTCAGGCTCTGGACTCCAGCCCCTGGGCCTTCTTCCTTTTCCTTGAGGAAAATGTGCTGGATCTTCCTCAGGGCCATTCATGAAGCTGTTCTGTGCCTGCAGAGGACCTCCCGGGAGGTCCTGCCATTCCCATCAAAGGTTACACCCTCAGGGAGAGCACTCCTAACGCTGGCCGCTCTCTACCTCCTGAGATGCTATTTTTTGTAGCACTCCTCACAACCAGAGACAATCTTAGTTGTTCGTGTTCGACGTCTTTTCTGTTCCTGACCTGCCGCTTATTCCACCTCCCTATCCTCAACGAAGTCACCAGAGCATCAGCTCCACGAGTCTTCCCTGTTCGTGCTGAGTCTCACGGGCTCAGGGCAGCAACAGTCACATAGCAGGTGCTCAGTGAAATATTTGTTGAGAGACTAAATGGTGATAAGAGAAGTAATGGTATTTAAAAACACCAGGACCAGACCCTGCACTGTGCTTTCAGCCATTACAGGGCCGTGCGCATTAATTTAGCTGGAGCAGCTGTACCTGAGCAGGGCACGGGGGAGGAGGGCATGGCAGAGAAGAAGCTGTCAGAGTTCAGAGAGTGGGGGGACAGTGGATGGAGTGCTGCCCCACAGCATAGGAGTTTTGGCAGGGCTGCTCACCCTGTCAGACAGAGCGGGGAATGCCTGCACACAAT
This sequence comes from Cacajao melanocephalus, assembly GCA_963573385.1. NCBI lineage: Eukaryota > Metazoa > Chordata > Mammalia > Primates > Pitheciidae > Cacajao > Cacajao melanocephalus. The sequence goes on along the minus strand of CAUYLG010051734.1, from coordinate 190,898 downwards.
GGGCAGAAGTTCTATTTAATTGCAGGTGGTTGTATGAGTTTACTAGGGCTGCACAGCAATGTCCCACAGTCTGAGTGGCTTAAATGACAGAAACATATTCTCTCACAGTTCTGGAGGCCTGAAGTCCAAAACCAAGATGTTGACAGGGCCATGTTGTCTCCAAAGCCTCCCGGGAAAGATCCTTTCCTCTTCCGGCTTCTGGTAGCCCAGGGGTTCCTCGGCTTGTGGCAGCATCACGCCAATCCCTGCAGCCATGGGATGTCCCGGTCCTGTCTGTCTGTGACTGTGGTCTCTTCACCTCTTCCTCTGAGGATGCCAATCGTTGGATTACGGGCCTACCCTAATGACCTCATCGTAACTTGATTACGTTGGCAGAGATCCTGTTTTCCAATCAGGTCACATTCACAGGTACTAGGGGTAGGACTTCAACCTATCTTTTGGGGGGATACAATTCAATCCATAACAGTGGTCTTGGTAGAGCAGTTTCCATGGGGGTGGTGTTTCATCTGCCAGAGATCTGTAACAATGGGTTACATCTATCCAAGAGAAGAATGTTTCACTCCACAGTCTCCAAAGGAAGAGTGGCCCATTGAAGCCTCCGAGGAAAAGTGTCTCACGTTAAAATGTGCACTCTGAATGAGGTGACCCCCCCAAACAGGCTTTGTGTGAGCAACATGGCTGTTTATTTCCCTGGGTGCGCTCAGGCTGAGTTCAAAAAGAGAGTCGGTGGAGGGCGGTGGGATAGGAGTTGGTTTTATAGGTTTGGGGTAGGCAGTGGAAAATTACAGAAGTTACAGTTTGGGCAGTTTTTTGCAAGCTGGGAGGGGTCAGAGGGTGTGGAGGCACGAGGTTGACCCAGGTCGGTTACAAAGTCCAATGGCCTTGTCAATTGAGGTCAGAGTAAGAAACAATAGAAGAATGTCTCAGGTTAGTTAGGCACCACAGGGGTTGATCGTTCTTCCATTTTTCAGGATCTTCCAGCTACTTCAGGTTTTCTAATTCTGGAAGGCCCTCAGAGGTGTATGTGCGGGTCACGGGGGTGGCGGGGAGTTGCTATAGCACCAATGGCCCCATTAGTCAGCCTAAAAGACCTTACACCTCAGTCCAGGCCCCCTCAAAATAGGGAGTACCCTCACCTCAGGCCCCCTAGAAAGAAGTGGCTCACTCCAGAATCCTTCCAAGAGCATGTCCATTGATGCACCCTAAAACTTAGCATGATCTCCATCCAGTTAGGGCCCATTTTTTGATAGACTCGGAGAACTGAGCAACTGTGCTGACAAGGCAGGCTTGACCTGTGTCTTTGCCTGGGTTTCAGAAAACGAGGAGGCTTCACTGCTGGGTGATACGGCACATCCTGTAAAAGCCCAGTCTTTCTATGTGTGTGCTGGTGCACCTCTATGAGCAATGCAGGATGATCCCTTATACAGAAGAGGAGACAGAGGATCAGAGTGGTTACAAGACTTGTCAATAGTCACATGACTCAGCAGTGGTAAAGCCAGGCCTCATGGCTCTGCTCCAGTGCTCCGTGCATTGCACCATGAAGAGCCTGTGTGATTGGGGTACAGTTACCATTGGTGAACCTTTAATCCACGCTTGGTCCCTTAAGACTGGAGGGTGTCAGATAGAGGTTGAGGGGAATCCCTGGACATTGAGCTTGGGGCAGAGGACCCTCCTATCTCACAGGGCCATCTTTTCACCTGCTCATGGTTATTAACGTTGGCTAAGCACAGACCAAGCATGGCAAGGACCCTGTTCCTGTGGAGCCTGCAGCCTCCTAGGCTCTGGCCTTTGCATTCAGCAAGGTGCGTGGAGACTTCTGGGGGCAACCAGCTAACCCAGGTGGGAGGGCTTTTGCTTGACGATGTGACCACAAAGCCAGGTGTGGTAGGATTCTAGGAGCTTGGCATCATGAAGGGAGACTTGGAGTGGGCCAGGGAATGGGCTTTTTGGATTTGGACCATGGGTACAAGGAATGGTAGGATGAGCCCTGTGGTAATCAGAGGTGAGGCCTCAGGGTGCCTTGATACCACGTGAAAGAATGTGATGTTCTTCATTAAAGTCCTCAAGGACTGGGGTCATCCAAGGAGTGAGACATGGGTATCAGACCTCCAGATGCTGCCATACTATGCAGGCAGGACCCCGCTCACTGTGCCTGCCTCCTGGGCCCTGGCATTGGTTAGGGCTGCCTTGGACCTCCCATCCCGAAGGGAGAGGAGCAGCAGCTGTGCTTGGACTGTGCCCTCTCACTGCCGGGGTCAGGTGTTACTGGGGCCATGAACCCTGTAAGATCCTGGTCTTTCTCCTAAGCCTGTGACCAGAAACATGCCCTGCCTGGCAGGGTCGTGGAGAAGGCTGCTATCTCAGTACCCTAGGGAGTAGGGAAGCTCTCTAAGACCACGGCTTCGTGCCCTTCAACATGGCCACAGAGAACGGCAGCCTTGAGACTTGCAGAGCAGAAAAGCCTACCTGCCAGACTGGCTGAGTGAACAGGACCCTCATCAGTGGCACCCATTTTATCATTCACTTGAGCATCAAATATTTACCAAGTACCCACTCTATGCACAGTCACCAGCTTACTGCAGGGACAGCAAGGTGGGGAAAGATAGACCCTGACTCAAACCTCCCTGCAGTGCAAAGAAGCAGATGCCCAGAAAATGTTCACACATCAAGATCTGGGATCCAGAGAAGAAAGCAGTCAGCCTCGATGCAGAGCCCTCAGTCCAGGGATGATAAACAGGACCCCAGAAGGTTCTGTCTGAAGTTGGTTGATTTGCTGCTCTTACAGGGTCCTACTGTGAGGAAGCTCCTTCTCCCAACTCCCTAAAAGGCCATTTCAGACCTTTTAGGGAAATACTCATGGCATTAATCCTTCTGCCTCAGTCTCAGTTGACGAGCCTGTTCCCAACATGGCCAAGGAGACAAAGCCAGTTTCAAAGGCCAATGGTCCCCAACAGCCATCCTCATCCCCTAGCCGCATATTCCAGCTGCCCTCTGCAAGACAATGGCTCGCAGGAGAAAGTTCTCAGCTCCAACTCACTCCCAAAGTCTAGCTCTGTCCCTGCACACACCCCAAAGTACTTCAAGCTCAACTTACCTCAAACTCAACATCCATCCAGTCTGCAGCCTCTCACACCAAAGATATGTGCTCATTGATCTGAATTCTATAACTTTGTTAATGGTGGAGGTGTTCACCCAGTTCCCTGATTCAGAAACCAGTGGATCATCCTTGAAGCCCTCATGCAGGTTTTTGGATGTGGGAAGTAGCCGAATATTTCTCCATTTGCCCTCCTCTGGCTTCCCACGTTCCTGCCACGCCACCCTTCACCCGAATTTTGCTGTAGCGTGACTGTGGCTTCCCTGCCTATAATGTGTCCTTTGCTAGTCCACCCTCCATGTTATTCCAAGGGTCAGTTCTCCAAAAGCGCAAAGCTTAAATTCAGCCTGACTTTCCATTAAAAGCAGACAGGACCATTCAGAATCTGCTCCCTCCTCCCTCTACTCTGATGTTCTCCACCTTCCGCTACAATCTCTCTCCCTCCTGCAGCTCTGGGAATCTGGAATTGTCCTGGTTGTGGGCACCGCTGACCGCCCACCCCACACTGCTCTCCTCCTCTCTCTTCATGTCCCATTACTCGCAGCCCAGCTCCCAGGAGGAGGGCGACTTGTCTTCATCTCCGCCCACAGTATCCCCTGTGTAATTGACCGGGGGTGGAGAGACAGGCTGAAGGGAAGATGACTTCCTCTCTGTCTGGCTGGTGTGAATAACAGAACCTGTAACCCTGTTGGCGCTGGCCACCCTGAGACCACTGGGTCTACAGCTAACGGTGAGGACAGTGAAACACATGGGGAGAAGGCAGCTGGGTCCCTGCTGGAAGCGTTAAGCTGCTGAATGGCACCTCACCTGGAGGCCGACTTGGCAAGGGTTATTCAAGCTTAGCAAGGGTTTTTGTTACTAGCAGCCCACATTCAGCCGCTGTTCATGCCTCCAATGCCTGTGCACACTCTGTTTAGACACAGGGCGAACACGTGTCCCACATGTCTGGGGGCAGCACTGGTTTCTGCCTTCTCATTTGATTATCATTAGTAAGGGCATCCCCTTTCCCTCTCCAGTGTTCTCAGTCTGGACAATGGAATAGGTGTTCCTGCTGCTGGAGTCAGTCTGCAGACATTTGCCTGGCAGACTCCTACCCAGACGTCTAGAACATTGCCTCGCTGAGGGAGCTTACACAGCTTCTCTCTATATGTCCCTGCTTGCCTGAAGGGAATCCCATATCCCTTTGTTACAACCCTTGTCGAAGGGACGTGCTGGTACTGCGTGCACTAGACTGCACTAAAGTGACTTTTATTTATTTATTTATTTATTTTTGAGACAAAGTCTTGCTCTGTTGTCCAGGCTGGAGTGCAGTGGCGCCACCTTGGCTCACTGCAATCTCCACCTCATGGGTTCAAGTGATTCTCCTGCCTCAGCCTCCCAAGTAGCTGGGATTACAGGCGTGCGACACCACACACAGCTAATTTTTCTATTTTTAGTAGATACAGGGTTTCACCATGATGACCCAGTTAGATTGTGAGCTCAAGGGGAGGAACCACATGGCCACCTGTGCTCAGTAGATGATTGTTAAAGACATAAATAAATCATTCAACGTATGTCATTTTCATATTGTAGGTAGGGCACTCTGAGCCACAAGGTGGCCATGTAATAATTTACGGGGGGCAGAGCCTTGAGCTCCTTCTCCCAGGTCACGGGCGCTCACTGCCCAGCTGACAGCTGTCAGTGGAGGAATCTCACCCTCCTCAGCTTACTCAGCAGCCTGCAGGGTCTGCCTTCAAGAACCTGGCATGGTGCTCTGGGCTCCATCCTGGCCAGGAAGCCGGCAGCAGAAGAACACCAACAATGTCCCTAAAGGCTCCCAGCTGCTTGGCTAAGGATTCTGTGATGCCTGAGCTGGGTAGAGGCTGTCTTCCACTTCCAGAAGCCAAGGGTCATTGCAATGGACAGGGCCCCTGGGTCCCCAGTTCCCATCTCAAAATTAAATGCCCCCTTGTTCTTAAGCAGACTTCAGCCATCCTAAAACCGAATGTTATTTCTTTGTTCCTCTTTGTCCTCATGCACAGGCCTGGGGGCTTCCATGAATAGTTTCTCTATTGGAAAGACCTGAGTGAAGGGAGGCCATGTGGCTGTGTGTCTTCATTCTGCATCTCGAGGCAAAGTTCCATGCAGCCATGCGCTGCCTTCCCGCCTGGGCTGCCCTGAAAAACTTAGCTTATTAGATAGTCCCACCATCCTAAAATTGGGAAGCCAGAGGGAAGCTGAGGAAAGGAGATGGCTCCTTAACAAAGAATATGGGCACCTTGACAAGGAGAGTCAGAAAGAGTCCTCAACATCCTCTTAAAGCCAGCACCACCAATGAGAGTGACACAACCATGGGTGCTGAGAAGCATGGCGTGTGGCCCATGGCTGGGCAGCTCAGTGCCCAGGGAGGCCTCCTGCCCTGGCCACTCTGTCTATGGCTCCCATACCGTTCTGGATTCCGAAGGTTCAGGAACGTAGGAGCTAGAGGTTTTGCAGAGAACTGTCGGAAGTAAAATACACCCATCAGAATAAACGCCTAGCAAGTTTTCTAGCACCATCTCTGCACTCCCGCCTGCCATCTCCAGACACAGATACTCCTGGGCCCTCACCATCACTGAAATCCCACCCACTTCTCAACCTCTGTGTCTTTGCCCATCCATTTCTATCCAGCAAAACCATACACAAACTTGAGGACCCAGTGGAAATAACTTCTCCTATAGAGCCTGCCTTCTATGAGCTTCCAAAGTGGAAGAACTTGGGATTTATTTTTATTTCTAAAAACATTGGACCTCCTTGACTACAGATGTTGGGATCCTAGAGTAATCGTGTGAGTGTGTGTATACGTGCATATGTGTGCGTGCAAGCCCTCCTGAGATCCCTTGGGGGAAGGCACTGTGTTGTCCAGATTCTCAGAAGGTTCTCTGTTTTGTGATGCTCTGAAACATTGAATGAGTTGATCACTTGCCTGAGGGCTGGGAGGAGACTGCTGGTTTCAGGCAGATACATTCTGAAATTATGAAAAATGATCTTTTTTCTCTTCTGGTTTGGCAAATAACTTTCATTCTCTAATGGAGAGCTTTAATTGGAAGCTTGACTCTATATTCAGAGGTAATGGGCTTTACTAAAAACGGATTAGGGCAGTTCATAAACTCTTTCCCAAAATGTTAACATACTATGGGGCCGATAGGGGTTGTTTAGCTTGGCAAAAAAACTCCTAGCATTAAAGATTAAAGTAACAACTTCCTGGATTCCTGTGCGGGGTTCTAACTTGTCTCCGTGTCCTTGGGCCCTGAGTGGACAGTCGTGATATCATCAGTAATGACCATAAATTGGCAAGAGTCCCAATCTCTTCACAGTTCTCTTGCAAGAAGTTTGAAGGAACAAACAGGCAGAGTGGGTGTCCAGTAATAATGACTGATAACAGCCAACTTCCCGAGTGTTCATGTCGCCCACCTCTCCTGTGAGGGCTGCTCCTCAGCGACCTCCGTGACCTCCTTCCAGCCTGCAAGTGTCTGAGGTCCGTGCCTGAGAACCTGTGACCGCACTGGATTTGAGAGTCCAGCTCCCTATCAGCTCTGCTGCACCTTCTCAATTAGAAACAACCTCTTGTGGTTCCAGATCAGAGACCTTGGCTGAGGCAGAAAGATGTACTCTGAAGGTTTGAATCTCATGTTCTTCACGCCAGACCAGGGACCATCATGCCCTAGACGTAGTGAGGCTGGGCTCTGTAACAGGCCTGGATCAGGTCTGGAGCCAGCTCTGCAGAGGGACAGGGAACCTCTGGGCATGTCATTCAAGCTCTCAATGCATCGGTGTCTTCCTCTGTAGAATGGGGTTGTTATGATGGTTGAATGAGACACTTTATGTGCAGGGCTCAGCACGGCATCCAGGCTCGTGGCGAGATGGAAAAGGAGGATGGGGAGGAGGAGGAAACTCAGTCATGGCTGTGGGTGTCAGCGGGGCAGGGGACAGAGTCTGTCTGCCCTCTTGAAATTGCTCCCATTTCTGTGGTCCTAAGAATGTTCAAAAAAAGAAAAATAAATATTTGCAGATAGGCCCTCAGGAATCTGCTTCCCGTGCTTTTCTAGTGGCCACCCAGTCTTTCAGCGCCTCCAGGGCCTGGTGCCCAATTGCTGCTTCCCCTTCTCTCTCCCCCTCCCTGCCCGCCCTTACCATCTCTGGGATCGTGGGCTGGTCACTCAGCTAGGTGCCAGGGCTGGTGCTTGGATCTGTGTGGGGCCTCCAGCACCAGCACTGCACAGACACAGCCCGGTAACACGTGCTCCGCCCCTCCTGCAGCCCTGCTGAATGTTATACCCCAGGCCAGGTCCATTGGAGGGTGGGACCCCCTGGGCCACTCCCTCGAGAGTATCCTGTTGGCTATGGCACGTTGGGGCCAGGCCTACCTTCCCACAGAGTCACAGGGATGTTTCCCATAACTGAGAGGGCTTGGGGCTCTTCCACCCAGCAATCCCGTTGACCTGGAAACCAGGGGGAAAGATTTATGGATCTCCACGTTAATGAAGCTCAAACACCAGCTGCCTGGGCTTCAGTGGAAGGCATGGCCCTTTGTTCAGTTCCTCCATAGCTCTGCCGCTTTCACAGTCAGAGCCAAGGTGACCAAATTCCTCACATAACCACAACACTCATTTATCATGTGTGTTTATAATAATGAACACACTTCAAGGCCATCGACAGAAAACAGCCTGCTAATGGTCGAGTCTCCCTGGTCACACAGTGCAAACACCCATTGGCCAAGCCTCGAGATCCGGGTGAGATGTGACTTATCTCGGGAGCGCCTGGCTTTGAAAAATATACACAAAGTGACCCACGACAGACCCTTAAGCCCTGTTTGCTAGCCCTCATGTATTCTCTGCCTCATTAAAAATGTTGTTTAAAATTGCCGAGGGATAATTAAACAGGCCTGGGGTTGATTTATGGAGGACAAACAGAGCTATGAAGGCACAGAAATATTGTGTTGTGGGGGAGGCAATTTATGAAGATAGGGCTAACTGCTGACCCGAGGTTGGCCACAGAAGTGATGTGTCTTGATGATACTTCAAGTCCACAGAGGCCCAAAGTGTCCAGGTATTACATGTTGACATCCTTCCCCACATTTTGAGTTTAGTAGCTTTTTAATTTCAATACTCCCAACTCACAAATGAAATGAAAGATTGCGCTCATCCCCCCACCCCACAGTCACAGGCCTGTGTCTGGAATTTGAAGTGGAACACAGGGGGACTGACTGTGATACTGAGGTCGGAGTGAGTGGCCCTCACTTCTCAGCATTCAGCCTTGCCTGGCAGCATGGCTGACACTCCCTCAGGTGGTTTTTATGGCAAGTTACGAATCAGAGGGTGTGAGTGCGGCTCAGGCATGTCACTCTGGTAGTTCTTTGGAGTGGGATGGGGAAGGATGTTGTTGATCTCTCCTTGTGTTGATGCTCTCAGTAAGCGAGCAAAACACAGAATGTAGCCGAGGCTGCCTCCATAGAGGAGAACCATCCTAGAAGGAAGAGGACATGAGACTTTGGAGCCCGTCACCTTCCCAGCCTGGCTGAGCTCCCTGCTGATCCGGGAGCAGCTTCGGTCCGTGCCTGGAGTCCTGAAGCGGGCCCTGCATCCCTGAGGCTCCTGGAGCTTCCAGCAGCTGAGCCTGGGGCTAGTGTTTTGAGGCCACAGTCTCTGTTCTGTTCTGTTTAGTCCCTCAGTGGTCAGTGGACGCAGAGACACCTACTTCCAGCCATTTTAAAAGGTTGGGTCTCCTCTGTGTCAGAGGACAGCTCCTTCCACCCTGAGGGCTGGGTCCTCCTGGGCACCTTTGTGCTTTTACCTGTCACTCCCTTTTGATCTCCTCTTGTCTCCTCAGCTCTGCCCTGAGCATATTTCCATCCCTAAGACCGCCAACCCCAGCCCAGGTCCATTGGAGGAACCACGTGCAGATTTCAACACTGGAGCCACAGGGCCCCAGTCCGGTATGCTTGGGTGCGAGACCAAACTTCACTTCTTCTGCCTATGTTCTCAAGGTTGTGCACCTGAGTGCCTCAGTAAATTCCAAAGGAAAAAAGAAAATTGAGCTCTAGGAATAACCGCAGGTTGCATGGCGTTCATGACACATTTTCCCCATCTTAAAGGTGCTCCTAACATAATCAGGGTGATTGTGAGAAAATGACCTGGTCCCAGCTTCCTTTGTTGGCTCATCTCTACCTACTCTTCTGTTCGCCACATCAGAAACTCTGCCCTCCTAGGAACCCCACGCTCTGCTTCTGTCTTTCTGAATGTCCCCATGTTCATCTCCAACAACCTCCCAACATGTCCAATTAATGAAACTGCCCGCCCCAGTGTTAGGCTCTCACCTTTCCTTCTGTCAGAAACCGCCTCAGAATCTGAGTAACTCCTCTGGGCTCCGAACCCCAAAGCTATCCACAAATCACCACCAAAGCTCCCTTTGTTCTAATGAAGGAAACATTTCGCCAGGCTGGTTTGGGTTACTATGTGTACTTGGAAATATTTGAAATACTCAAAATACTCTTTCCTGTAGAATTAAGTTGATTTAAACTGTTCTTGTCTTTAATTTGTCTGAATTGGTAAATTTATTGGATGGGAAAGTTAAAATCAATGACTATGTTTTACACATCACCCACGAACAAGAAACCCAAATCTTAAAATAAAGTAAATGGTTACTTTATTCTATTTAAGTGTCCTTGAGACTTAAGGTAATCACATATTTGAGGTTTTTACGTTTCTGTCTTATTTATCAGTAATTCTAACCCAAGGGCCATTAGAAAAAATGGAATGTATTGTTTAAATTGGAAGGGAAAGCACTCCCTGTTCCATGAATCACCGAGGCAACTCCCGTCCTGGCCACAGTATCCTGAGCCCTCACAGCCAGGACCGGGAAAAGCCGGTTTCCTTTTTACATGAATAGGAAAGTCATACCACTGTGCGTGTGACCCTGCAGACTCACCTCTGCAGTGCACTCCAATCTGGTAAAAATGTCACCTCTCCCTCCCTCTAAGTTAAAGCATGTGGATGATCCAGACAACACAAGAATAAGCTAGAATGTGAGGCAGAGTCAATCTTATCTGTTAATAAAGTCAAGTTGTTGATTCAGAGAAGATCGGCCCCAAGAGGGTTTCAGGAACAGCAGTGTCATCGGAGCCGAGGCTTCATTTGTGGTTGTCACCACAAGGTCTTGGCTGAACCCAGAGGTGGACAAGAATTGGGCATGTCTGTGGTGAAGGATGCAGTGGGGGTGGAGAGGTATTTATGGATTTTAAGATTTAAATTTAAAAAAACCCACACTGTCGTGTGAAAGAAGATAAATAGCAAATTGTCGAAGTGACAGGCCCCTAGGGACTAATTACTCTTCCCCAGTAATTCAGGAACTTCACTAGTGACTTACATAGACTTAACATGTCAAATGTCAGTTCTGTGTTACGAAATAAAAATACATGTTCTTTTAGTGTAAACAATATAGAAATGTTCTCAGATGTCCCAAGTTGTTAGTCACACTAGACAGGTTCAGTGCCCTCCAGTGCTTGTCCGTGGCTCTGTGCCTGGAGGTTACAAAGTGTAACAGGGAAGCCTTGTAGTTAAAATCCAAGTAGACACCTTGTTCATCTGGGGGCTGAGGAGCATCTACACCGCACCTCGGAGACATTCATGTTGCACATTCAGAATGCAAGAGTGATCCTGAATAAATGTTTCTGACACTCCGTTCTCCAATCTCCATTCTACTTTGGTTTTGGGGAGGTTGTTGCAGGAGATTGATGGGGAAGCTGCTGGCCGGCTGTGCCCCTGGTAGGGTTTGAGCCGGTAGCAGGATGGCAGAGCTTCCAGCACCGCACCACGTGGTGTGAGCTGCCCTGATTTCTCATGGGATTTCACTGCAGATCAAATACAATGTGTCTGCAAAACAGGCTGAGAAGCTGCTGCACAGCTCACACGATAACACATGCTAACTCAATTGACATAGATTTTCAGCAACAGGTGCGCACTGGTGCTTATTCTATACCAGCTCCATGCAGGGTGAAGAGGGCTAGGGCCCTGTGTTCAGGAGAGCAGGCCCTGTCTTGCTGCTTCATCTCTGCAGCTTGGCTCAAGGTCTAACAGTTTACAGAAACCCAATCAATATTGGTTGGCTTGAAGACAGGATCTCTGCCTATACACTTCTCATAGTTTAGAAGAAAAATCCTATTAATCATCCAAGGTTCAACCAGGAAAACAGAGGCCACTCTAAGTGTTTATAACAGAGGACTCTCATTACCCAGGTGATAGGAAGACTTTGAGGCCAGAGCACAGTGACTTTGGAGGGAGCTGCAACCCTTCCTGGGTTGAAGGGACTAAGGAGGTAAGTGGTGCTATGGGGCCCAGGCACAAGGGTCACCCTTTGGAAGCTGGTGTCTTGGCTTCCCTGCAGGAGCTAGACCCAGAATTAAATTCTTTCCAGGGGCAAAATTTTGACCCTCAGGGAAGCCTGCTGGAGATAGTGCTTAGGTGTGGGGAAAATGGTGATGGAGAAATATCTTGGTTTCCCCCTTCTTATCCCTCTCTTCCAGCACCTCTCTCTGGGGTGAATCCCACCAGAAACCAATTGGCACAGGAGCCAGGAATTACAGCCTAACAGGCTCAGTCCCTCCTTCCCTGAAGCCCATTCCCATAATCCAGAGAGGGAAAGGGCTTGGATTGGCTGTGAGGGCAGGATTGACATGCCCAGGATTGGCATGTCTTCCATTGGACAGCATCCCACAGCCCAGGAATCAATTTCCTTTATGTGTTTCATTCTCAAATCCCTACAAAGAGCCCACGAATGGTGCATTTTTACCTCATTTTATGTATGAGGAATGTTAAGACTCAGAAGCTTCTGATAAATGATTATAAACTCCCCAGCTAGTGCCTGGCTCAGCAGTACTCAAGATGGGTTTATAAACACCCATTTCCCTCTTCCCCTTGCTCTATGTAACCCTCAAAAGGCTATTTTTCTTCTAAGGATTTATGGAGAGACATCTTTTCACCGATGAAGGTTTTGCATTTTGTATTATGGTTCAAATTGTCTATTTCCTACTGATCTTCTGTCTAGTTGTTCTATCCATGATTCCAAGTGTGGCATTCATGTTTCCAATTATTTTTATTGGTCTGTTTCGCTCATCATTTAAATCAGTTCTGTTTCATGTATTTTGGGGGCTCATTTAGAAACACGTTTGTAATTGTTATATCTCCTTCATGAATTGACCCTTTTGTTATGATAAAATGTCCCTGCTTATCTTGGATAACTATGTTTGTTTAAAGTTTGTTTTGTCTGATGTCACATGGCCACTCCAGTGTTCTTACAGTTGTTGTTTGCATAATTATTTCTTTTCCATCCTTTTACTTTCAGCCCATTTATATCTTTGAATCTAAAGTGTGTCTCCTGTAGCAAACATATAGTTGGATCTTGTTTTTCTCATCCCATCTGATAATCTCTGTCTTTTGTGTTGCTTAATCCATTAATATTTAATGTTAATATTCATAGGTTTGGATTTACATCCGCCATCTTACTTTTTTTCTTTATGTCTCATGTCTTTTTTGGTCCAAGTTTGGCATATAAAGCTGCATATTACAAAATTTGGGTTTTGGAATGCAAAATTTAATACATAAAGTATTATTTTGCTTGCTTTCTTTTGTGCGTGAACATCTTCCAAGGTTTTCTGTAGGAGGAACTCAAATACCTCTTCTCCACCTTGCAAGTCCTGCTGAGTTGCTCCGGGAAGGGGTTAGGAAGGGAGGTAGAGTTTCACATGCTTCTGGTAGAAGAGATGAGTTGCTATTAGGTAAATGCCCTGTAGCCCCTCAGCTACCACTTCCCCTTACCTGCATCTCTTTAGATCATTCGCTTCAAGTTACTTCAGGTACATTAAGAGATTGGTATCTGAATGGCAAAGAAATTCTCTTCAGACCTGCCCATCACTGTTCACCGGGACCAGAGGGCAGTTCTCTGTGGATCACAATCAGCCTAAAGCACCTTCCCCTAAAGCCACCAACATTGAGGGACAAGCCAAAGCTTTCCTGCCATGAGCTTTAGTACATGCCCTGAAAGCCACAGGCTTTTGGGAAATGATAATAGGGAAGCTGATTTGGCAAAGTGGAAAACATGATATTGGCAAGTGAATAAAGCAAACCATTAAATTCTACTCCTTGCTGGGACCACCAGGATCAACTAAGGATGCGGTGGACAGGAGTCAGGGCGGCATGGGTCGGACACAGTTTTTTTGTCACAGTTTAGTGGTGCTGTGCCTACTGCTTCTCTTTTGTTATACATCCTTCATTAGTGTCATAATTCTTTTTGGTTTTGGATGTAAGAATCAATTAAAAGAAGAAGAGGCAAATTAAGGAAGGGCTGATGGAAAGAAGAGGTGGGGAGGGAAAGAGGTAGAGAGGGTGAGAAGACAAAGAAAGGGAGGCTCGATTTCATTTGGGCTGTAGGAAAAAGTTAATCCCCTCAAGTTTTAAGCCAGCTATAGTCGATGAGTAATAAAGGGAGGTCCAAATCTCATTTACGTTTTAGTATTGACTTAGTGTAGTAAAAAGCTGGGAAAAATAGAGTGTCATGGGGAGTTCAAGACCTAAACCAGAGCATCTGAAACATAATCTAAAAAAAGGATACTGTGATTCCAATCCAAGGACTTTAATTTCACACAAGGGAGTAGGAAACTTCATGGCCTGTAAAACGTTTTTTACGTCTGGTTATTTGCGCTGGGGGAGGAAGCCGGGGCTCATCTCTGTGTCCCGTTCCCTCTGAGCTCCGCAGCAGATGCTGCTGCCGCCGTGGCGCCTGCCCTGCCGCTGCCCATGGCTCTCTGGGAGGCCCGTGCCCTGCCTGCCACAGTCTCCTCTCCTGTGATCTCTGCCCTGCCTCGGCTCCCACATGCCCTCTGTGGGGATCTCTGTCCTCTGAGCCCCCCAAGACCTGATCTCACCTGAGTCCCAAAACCAGCTGAGATGTTTCCACCTCCCTGGAGCCTTCCTGACCCCTGGAACTCATTTTAAAAGATCGGCCAAGTACCCCACAGTTGTGTTTCTGGAGCTCTCAGATGCTGTCTTTCTAGGAGAAATGATCACCTGTTAGGTTGAGTCCTGGATACTTGTTGGGTGGGTTTATGTCGGGTCGTCTTAGCTCAGCTGGCCGTCATTCCTCAGAATTGTCTTCTCTGAATAGTTCCGAGGCAGCCTGAAGGACATGTTGTGATGCAGAAGGCTGCAGCAGGGGAGTAGCCTGCCTGCTCGTAGGTCTGTGCAGGCCACTGTGCCTGACTCCCTGGCTCACCTGGTCAGTGAGGGGCAGCTGCTGGTGGCCACTTTTGGGTCCTGCTGCAGCCCCTTCTCCAGCCTCTCCTACAGAGATCAAAGCGGTTTCAGTTGTCCTTGTGGGTCCCGTGCAGCTGTGGGGGCCACTTGGTCTTGCTGTCTACGCTTGACATCTGCCATCCTCCCTGAATGCCTGCCCTGCCCTGCCCTGCAGGCTCTGGGCCACAGCCTCAGATGCAGAAACAACAGCAGCAGCCCCACAGCCTAAGGAACCAAATCCCTGCTTGTGGCCAAACTCCTGCAAGAAATGTATTATTGTACAGCTACCGCAGTCCTGCTTAGCACTGGACCCTCACTTAGGCCCACCTGTGAGCTGCTCAAATCCCTCTCAAGCGGGGCCAGGGGTCAGCTCTGGTTCTTCCCTCATGGCAAATTTAGGCACAGAACAGGCACTCACAGAACAAGCTGGCTGAGACAGCCTTGCAGACCCTGGCTGAGCGCATCTGAACAGAGCAAGGGCTGGCTGGCTTCCCACAGCTGGAAGTGGCCTTTTGGTAGTGGTTGTTTGGGTTTTTGGTTTCCCTCCTGGTGGGACGACTTCTCAGGCAGGTGCTTGGAGACAGGATCCTGATGGCCGTGACTCCGGGGGATGTGGTGTTTCAGGCTGCCTGTGCTGCACCCCCTGGAGCTCCAGGATGGCTCTCTCCTCTTGGCTCCCTTCAGCAAGGGTGTCTTTGTGTCTCTGGTCTTTGGGATCTGTCCCCAGGCTCTCCCACAGGAGGACAGATGGTGACTGCTGGCCTGGTTAGTGAACTCTAACAATGAAGTCTCTATGATGCAATTAGGCCTAGCTGACAGTATTTTCTCCCAGGACTGGCTCAGCACAGTCATCACGCTGCCTCCAGTGCTGCTGCCCATGCTGCATGCGCTCTGCCCCACCCCAGCGCATTTCTCTGCTGACCATGGGGTACCCAATCGGGGTGGGGGGAAGGCGGCAAACCATCCTCCTACTTGGGTCCCTTCTGAGTCAGAAATCCCCAGTGTGAGCTGCTGTGTTGAATTTAAGAATGCCATCCAAATGTCATCAACATCCATTACTTGGCTCTGCTCCCAGGGCCTGAGGACAAAGCAGGACTCTGTGGTCACAGGCAATAGGCCCTGCTCAATGCCTTACTCCATCAGGTGGGTTAAATGGCTGCTCCATCTCCTCCTTCCCACCTCAAAGCCTGGATCTACAAGGATGTCCAGGCCAGTGCAGTGTCACAGCAAATGACCCTGGGCTTCTTTCTCTCCATTGTTTCATAAAGTTCTGTGATGTGCATGTTACCATGGTTACAGATCCATCAGAACATGCTCTCCAAGTGATCAGAGACTTTCTGCTTCCCAGTGGCTTCCTGTCACTTTAGAAAGGGGCTTGGATGTCTAGAGAGGAGAGGGGGTGTGGACAGACATAAGACAACCACTGACTGGTCTGTACTTCCAGTTTTGGTGCTTTTGGGGCTGAAGCGGCATTATGGCTGAGTTGTGTTCCCCTAAAACTTGTATGTTGAAGCCCTAACCCCCACTACTGCAGAATATGACTGTGTTTGGAGATAGGATCTTTAAAGAGGTGATTAAAGTTAAATGAGGTCATCAGGGTAGGCCCTAATCCAATACAACTGGTGTCCTTGTAAGAAGAGATGAGGACACAAAAATGCATAGAGGAAAGACCCTGTGAGGACACAGAGAGAAGACAGCATCTGTGAGCCAAGGAGAGAGACGTGAGAAGAAACCAAGCCTGCTAGCAACCTGATCGCAGACTCCCATCCCCAGAACTGCAGGAAAAATGCAAACCTGGCCTCTGGTGCTTTGCTATGCAGCCCTGGCCAACTAGGACAGGTGGTGTCTTAATCTATTTGCGTCACTATAAAGGAATGCTTGAGTCTGGGTAATTCATAAAGAAAAGGGGCTTATTTGGCTCACAGTTCTGCAGGCTGTACAAGAAGTGGGGCACCAGCATCTGCTTCTGATGAGGGCCTCAGGGAGCTTCCACTTACAGAGGAAGGCACCACGTGGGGAGACGGGAAGCAAGAGACAGTGGGGGAAGCACCAGGCTCTTCTTAACCATCAGCAGACTCATGGGAACTAAGAGAGTGAGAGTTTGATACCATGAGGATGAGGATGGCATCAAGACATTCATGCGGAACCGGCTTCCGTGACCCACACACCTCCCCCAGGCCCGCCTCCAGCACTGGGGGTCACATTTCAACATGAGATTTGGAGGGAGCAAACATCCAAACCACATCAGGTGGTGACTGAATTCCCCTTGGTTTCCTTTAGTGGCCCCACCTGCAGCTTTGGTGGATTTGGTGCCCACTCAGTGACAGCTCACTTAGCTCAGTGATGGTGCACACATACGTCTCACTTCCCTTTCCACGGTTTCTGTGATTCTCCTCAATGTTTCCAGCCTTCTACCTTCACATTTTGGATGCCGCTGCTGCTGTGTGACTCCATGTTGCATGAGCTGTCTCCACTCAGCAGGTACCACCTGGGCTGCCATTTCCTCCACGGGAGTGGGGACAGCAGGGAGAGGCACTGGGGCAGCAGATCCTGTCCCTGCTTTTCCCTCCTGGCCCCTGCCTCAGCCCAGCAATTCCAAGGTGGGGCACAGAGGGGAGATAGATAGAGGGCCGGGGTCCCAGGGCAGCCCCCAACACAGACCTGTGGGGAATCGTGCTTGAACGTGGATGTCACTGACTCAGGGTCTTCCTTTGTCTTTCTCATCTTCATTCCTGGAGACAGCAAATTGCGCTTGCCAGCCTTTGATGTTTTGCACAAGACATGGGAAAAAACAAACATTGGCCTGCTTTGAGTTTAGTTGCTTATGCAGCCAAAGGCCCAGGAGTGTAAGAGGTCTGCAGGGAAGGCGAAAGCATCTCTCTGTTCATCAAATCTGCCCATTTATTCCAGGGTTATGATAGCAGGAATAAACGGGCAACCACACCTGACACTATATGATGGTTTATGGCTTCCTAGCCACGTTTTCAAGCATTTTGTTTAAATTTTAATACAGGTATTGTTGTCTTTGTTTTATAAATAAGAAATTAAGATCTGAGGAGAGCCTATTCTCCCAAAGTTCTCACAGCTATGCTGATTTCTAACCCGGTGTGACAGCTGCCCCATCTACCTGGCCTCTGTCATGGCATCTCCCCAGCTCACCAAACCCATGGAACTTGGCCCAGCATGCCTTCCTCTCTCTGTATGCCCTGTGAAGAAGGTGCCTCCCCAGATCTGTGATAATGCAACATTTCTTTCCAGGGAAGCCTGTTTCCGACCTTGCTGGTGTTTCCCTGCCTGTATTGATCAGTTCCCAGGGGATCTGAGTCTGCGTGGTGCCCGCCCTACTCTGCCAGCTGCAGGTCTCACTGCCTGTGCCTGAGCCCAGCCTGAGAGTGTGAAGGGATGACAGCAGCTGTCTTTCCCAGCCAGGGTCAGAAAATGCCACTCTTTCTCCAAGTCCACGACACACTAGCTGGTGAGTAGAGGGAAGTGGCAGTTTCTGAGAGTGATGGCATATTCTTCCAACTGCAGGGCTGAGAAATTGCAGGATTTCCTTTTTTAGGAGGCGTGGTGACTTATGCGTGAAATGCTAGCACAGTCCAGATATTCTCAAGGCTCAGAATCTGCTGAGGCTCTGCTACCTCCAGGGCTCATGCGCTCCCTCATAGCCCTTGGTGTCCATCAGTGCTGCCTGCCTGTGGCCCCTGGTGTGCAGGGTGGCCGAGCTGTAGCTTGTCCCAGCCCTGTTCTGCGTTGGTTGAATGTGGCATGGGCTCTGCCTTGTGTTTCTGCTTTGCCTTCTGCGGGACAGGCCTGTAGCACCCTGTCCTGGACTCCAGCCCGGGCTGGTCAGGCACTACAGGCCCTCCAAGGACCCCACACCAGTCGTAGGCAGAATTCTGAGAGCCCTCACAATTCCCATCCCCTGGTTTACATGCCCCGTATAATCTCCTCCCCATGGTTGGAGGCCAGGCTGCTAATCTGATGGCTTTCCCGCCAGTGATGCAGGTGCAAAGGGGAAGAACTTTGCAGATGTAATGAAGCTCTTTGATGAGTTACCTTTGAGATGATCAAAAGTGAGATCCCCTGAGCCTTTAAAATAGCCTCTGCTCTTCATAGAGAGAGATTCCAAACCGGAGAGGGACGGCCCTGCTGGGCTTGGGGAAGTAAGCCTTGTGTCCTGAGGGGCTCTGCCTGGGTGTACCCAGGGAGGGAGGTGTGTGGCCTCTCGGTGTGGCAGAGAGCAGGTATGGCCTCTAGGTACTGAGAGCTGCCTCTGGCCACTGCCTGGCAAGAAAGCTGGGACTTGGTCATTCCATTGCAAGAAACTAAATTTGGCCAACAACCATATGAACTTGGAAGAAGACCCAGCTCCAGAGGGGATTATACCCCTGCTGACATCTTGATTTTAACCTGGTGAGACCCTCAGCCAAGGACACTGCCCAGGCTTCTGATCAACAGAAACTGTAAGACAGTAAACACATCATGTTTTAAACTGCTGAGTTCATGGTGCTTTGTAATACAGCAATGGGAAACGAATACAGTGCACCCATCTCCCTCTCCTCCGACCCATGGGGGTTAGATTTTTAGCACAGCTAGTAGGGTCTCCTCATTGTCTCTGCCACTGTGTGACATCTAGATTGGTCTGCGTACTGGAATCCTGTCCTTCACACTCGTCCTAAGGATTACATCCTGGTATGGGTGATAGCCCCAAGCCTTGGGCTGCAGCTTATCCCAGGATGAGCCCCTCTACCCCATGCACCTCAGTGAACAGGAGGAAGGAGCAGGCACTGGGCCCCCATGGTCCTTTTTCAGTGGTTCTACTCTTCATGGCTCTGTTCCTAGTTCCCATCAGGTCATTTCTAGGAATTTACAGGAAACGCAAAACCCAGGCCTTCCCTAAAGAAGATAAAGAAATATCACCATTGCGCCAAGCTCAGACCACAGTAACTTGAGACTCAAGAGGAGTGAATATTTTTTTAGAATTACAGTGCCTTCTGCTATCTGCAGGGTTGAGAAATTGTCGTTTCATAAGCGGCTTGGTGATTTATTTCTGAAATTCTTAGGAGGGATTGCAATGAGAAGAGAATTATCACCAAAGTCTCAAAGCTGCTGACCAGCTTATTTAAAAGTATGCAATATATTCAGCAAACATTTAGGGCAAACCACAGGAAAAACACAGGATAAAATTTATTGCCTTATGAAAAACAGTTGGAGATGTAAAGCCTGAACATGTGTCAATAAAGATGGAAAATGGAATAAGAGTCCCCACTTGATCTCCATTTACGTAACATAAAAATTTTTTAAATGCTTTTGATTTTGACGTTATAGATTCATAGGAAGTTACAAAAATGGTGCACAGAGTGCCATGCCTTTTAACCTGCTTTCCCCAGTAGTGACACTTTATACGACTACAGTACAATATCAGATAGGAAAATGATATTGGTACACGCTAGGGCTTGAATTGCACGTCTGAAGTCCTAACCACCAGTACTTAAAAATGTGATCCTTGGCAGTAGGGTCATTTCAAATGTCATTAGTTAAGATGGAGTTACAGTGGAGTAGGGCAGCCTGAATCCCATATGACCAGCATCCTTAGAAGAAGATGGCATGTGAATACAGACCCACACAGGAGGAACGCCATGGGGTGAGAAAGGCAGAGATCTGAGTTATGCAGCTGCAAGCCAAGGAATGCCAAAGGTAGCCAGAAAACCACCAGAAGCTAGGAAGAGGCAAGGAAGGATTCGGACTTACAGGTTTTAGAGAGAGGTTCAGCTCCCCATTCTGCCCTGCTGACCAGGGGCAGGACGTTTTCCATGGATGTTTGGCTGGAGTAGAATAGTTATTGTCAAAAAGACCTTCTGCTGTGTTAGACTGCCATTTCCCCAGTCCTGCAGCTGCAGGAAGCAGGCTTTTCTTGGGACGCGTCTGTCTGCAGTGGTTGGCGGTTCCAGGTTGTGAGCTTCTTTCCCCAGTGCTTTGGCTGAATTTCACGGAAGCATAAAGAAAATCCAGGCACCTCACCGTGGTGCTACACCTCAAGTCCCAAGGCCTCCAAGAAGTCACCTTGCTCTTTCCACCTGTCAGCGTCTTCCCAGGTTTGACTGTTTTTACTGTAGTAAAATATACATAACACAGAATGTCTAATTTAACCAGTTTTAAGTGTATGGTTCTAAGTATACTTAGTATAGCACTAAGTACATTAACATTGTGGGACAACTATAACCACCGTCCTTCTCCAGAATACTTTTCATCTTGCAAAACTAAAACTGATTCATTAAACACCAACTCCCTAATTCTGGCTCCTACCAGCCCCTGGCAACCACCATTCTAATTCTTGTTGCTATGATTTTTGAGATATTTGTCCTTTCGTTCATTTTGCGACTGGCTTATCTCACTTGAAATAACGTCCTCAAGGTTCATTCATGTTGTAGCATGTGTCAGGATTTCCTTTCCAAGGTTGGATGGCATTCCATTGCATGCGCTACATTTTGTTTATTTCCTTGTTGATGGACACTCAGGTTGCATATGCCTCTTGGCTACTGTGAATAATGCTTCTATGATTGTGGGTATACACAGCTCTGTTTGAGTCCCTGTTTTTAGTTCTTTTGGGTAAACACCCAGAAATGGGATTGCTGGGTCATCTAGTAATTCTATGTTTAATTTTTTATGTTTGACTTTTATGTTATGTCCAGCATTTATTTTTTAAATTTTCAAGACGGATGTCTAGGGAGGAAGTGGGTTGCTTCACCTTGGCTGGAACTAGCAAGCTAAATCAACTTAAAAAATGTTCTTCTTAGCGAAACCCATTTACAGAATAGCCAATGTGTCCCTTGAAGTTTATGTCAAGAACATGAACGCACTTCTCCTTAGAATCCTTACCTGCTTCCAGCACTCGGGGGATCTTCCTGAGGGATGATTTAGTTACAGGTCTTCTGGTCAACTGCAGAGCCTGAAACCATGGAGGCAAATTATTCTCTTATTTCTTCAGTGTGATTGTCCTTCCTCTTGTTACACCTGCTAATGTGTAGGTAAAACATAGTGATTACAATGAAGCCATACTGACCCTTTAATTTTTGAAGAAATGTTCATTTTCGTTATCTCATTCATCCTCATCAATCACTGTGAAGGAAGCAGTCAAGGCCAAGGTTATTTATCTCTACTTAATAGACAAGGAAATGGACTTGGCGTCGATTTGGGATGAGAATTCCGAAACTTCTCATGCAGAAGCCACTGCTCTTTCTTTTCAACATAATTCCCATATGATTTGATTAAAGGAATGGTAGGAGCACCACTTCAGCATTTCAGATGATCAACCTCACCTCTACCAATAGAGTATGTTTGTTAATGGGGCTGTACCTCATTCCCTAGCCTGGGAACTATGGGGGAAGGTTGAGGATGGAGGGAGCATGCTGGTGGGTTGAGAACATTTGGTTTGCGTTTGGCATTGGAGGGATCATAACTCTGTTACCCAGGCCTGTAGTTATCTTTCCGATTTGTCATCGGTGCTGGAGTGGTATATCCTCGAGTAGGACATTGCCATTAGTACAAACTGAAGCACTTTCTAGTGAATACTGTGAACTTGGGGTTACCTCCAGTGGGAGACTGTGGGTGGAGTGGGTTAGTAATAGTCAGCTTACATTAGACTGGGGCTAATGGAGCCAAAAGCAGCAGGAGGGAACAGAAGAAACCCCTGGGCACTTGGGCTAATGGACACACTTGAGTCTAAGAGTTCTTTGCCCTCTCTGGGCCTGGGAAGTTGACCAACAGATCTCATAAAATTCTCCAATCAGAAGGTCAGATGAAGACTCAGAGCCCTGCCTCCCAGAGTATGATAAGGTTTGATCAGGATTTGCAGGCTAATTCTCAGCCTAGGGGTTCCGGGGACCTACAGCCTTGCTCTGGAGCCTCCAGGCTCCCTGGATGGCAAGGCCAACTTCCCAGCTGTAGTTGTGAAACCGACTCCATGAGTCGTTTTTCCATCTATGTCAGCATTCTCTTCACATTATGATGAACGTTGGTGTGCGCTAGAACACCAACTTTCAGCTCTGGGAAGACAAGCGAGATGTCAGGATTGCTGGGCAAGCGCACTCTAGCCACCCCTCTTTAAAAAAAGAAAACAGCTAAATAGTTTTCCTACTTTGTTTTCACTGCTAGACATGCAGTAGGTTCATCTGCAACATTGATTGCTTGCGTAACTGCCTGCTCATTTTTCTATGCAGTGCAGTAGTTGAGTTCTCTCTTTAATGACTTTATTAAATGAACAGTTTGGGTTGACTCTCAGCTTCTTTTATCCCTTATACCGTAGTCCCCCTTGTTGATAGTTTCACTTTCTAGGGTTCCAGTTACCCTCGGTATGGTAGAATAAGATATTTGAAGAGACAGCTCAACTGTACGTAACTTTTATTACAGTAGATTGTCATAATTGTTCTATTTTATTCTTAGTTATTGTTGTTAATCTCTTACTGTGCCTCATTTATAAATTAAACTTTATTGTAGGTCTGTTTGTACAGGAAAAAACATTCTGTATGTAGAGTTCCCTAAAATCTGATGCTCAGTCATCCACTAAGGGTCATGGAATGTACCCCTATGTATGGGGAAGGGCGGCTACTGTAATAGGAATGCAGTACGGGTGGAAATTTAGTTTCCATTACAACCTTTAAACTCAAAAGTTTATCAGTAAAATCTCAGGAAATCATGTGCTGTCCCTGAATGCGGAAAATGGCTTCTTCTGGTCTTCCATTTGCCACATTTTCAGCCTCTTCATGTTGCAGGACTTTTCCTTAGCAGCTACAGACGAGATTCTCTGTCCCACGGCCACAAAAATTCAGGCTCGCAGACGACTTGAATAGTGAGTAAGGCAGGGTTTTAATGGATGAAAGGAAGAAAACGGGGAAACAGGGACTCTCGCCAGGCCAGAGTCCCGGCTGGAGCACCTCCCGCCTTAGGGTTGGAATTCCAGGTTCTGCCCAGGAAGAGGAGGGGCCAGACTTCACTGCAAATGGAGTGAACTTCCTGAGGCTCCACCCCAGTGTGCGTATCGGTTGGAGTTTTTCCGCGGACTCCCTCCTACCTGGATACCTCATTAAGTAATGTGGCTGCCAGCCCCAGAGTGTTGATGCACCAGTCTGCAGCTTTAGGGAGAGTAACATCCAGACATCTGGTGGAAGGGCCAGCCTGTCCCCATGATGGGGCTCTGGGGGCTCCTAACACCTCTCCCGCTCTCAACAGCTTCTGCTAGGTCCTGAATTTCACTCCCCCAGAGTACAGTATATAAACATTCATTAGAAGAGAGTCCCTCGGTTCTCACAGCCTATTTAAAAAAATTTTGTACATATTAACCAACTTAGCAGATTTGAATGGAGGAAAGAGGCTACATCTCTATGGAAATTATTTTTATTATTTTTTTTTTACAAAATATTACCCAAAGTAATGAAAACATTAAAAATAATCTGAAATGATGACTGTGGTAGGTTGCATGGTGGACCCTTAAGACGTCCACATCTGAATCCCCCAAGCCTGTGAATGTGTCATGTTACGTTTCCAGAGAGAACTAAGGCAGCAGATGACATGCAGGTTGTGAGTCAGGTGACCTGGGATGGGAAGAGGATCCTGGAGTGTCCAGGTAGGCCCAATGCAGCCACAGGTCCTGACAGTGGAAAGAGACGTGGAAGGCTCTGCATGCTGTGCTGTGAGTGAGGGCTCAGGCCTTGGCGGGCTTTGAGGTTGGAGGAGCAGCCCCTTGAAGCTGAACTAGGCAAGGACAGTTTCTCCCTGGGCCACATGTCTATTTCAGTCCAGTGAAGCTGACTTCAGACCCTTGACCTTGGGAACTGCAAGATGAAAAATGTGTGTTGCCACTGAGTCTGCGGTACCAGTTGAGTAGCCCTTGTCCAAAATGCTTGGGACTAGCAGTCTTTCAGATTTGGGATTCTGAATTTTTTCAGATTTTGGAATACGGGTACATACATATTGCGATATCTTGGGGATGGGATCCAAGTCTAAATATAAAATTCATTTACATTTTATATACATCTTGTACACATAGCCTGAAGGTTAACTTATTATTTAATGTAAACTTTTGTTATTTAAATTATTTAAATATTTTAAATTAGGAATGCTCAGCTTACAATTTGTTGTGTCAGTGAGAGGAAACTAACACAATAACATAGCAGAAAGCCTGATTTCCCAAGCTTTCAGGACAGATGAGATTGTGATTATAAATTATGTAGGAATACAGACGCTTGGGTCGCCTGGAGCGGTGGGCAGTGGGACGCCTCCATCCGAGCTCTTTCTCTGCCCTGCACACACCTGCTGCTACTCTCATCAGTGGGTGGAGTTCATTTCCTTTTCTTTATCAACAGAATGTGGCAGAATTAGCCAGAAGCAGAATTGCCTGTTTCCAGGGAGGCCCCCTTGCCCTCTTGGAAGCAGTTGCTGTGTACAAAGTCTGAACACCTCATGGGAGATAGAGGCCCAACCAGTTCCTGCCCAGCTGAGGGGCTCCAGATGTGAATGGAGCCATCGTGACCTCCAGCCTCAGCAGACATCTCCACATCGTGCAGGGCAGGGCAACCACATCACTGAGTGAGCCCCGCTTGCAGATTTTGAGCAAATAACGATGGTGCACGTTGGATCATTTATTTTCTCTCGTACACCAAGCACTGGCTGGATCCCACGCTTGTTGGTGACAGATCTGCTGTGATACCATTCCTGCGTCCTCTTCAACCTGTGAAGGAGGAGCACCATGAACTAGCCAACTAACACGTGTCTAATCACAAAAAGGGAACTGAACACCCGAGAGCCACAGTCACTTTCCCAAGGTCACACAGCCAAGTGCAAATGAGGCCTCATCCTCAGGGCTGGGCTCCGGGCCTGCTGGGCAGGTCGGTTACTGCTGCATAGAATTTCTGTTATCCCAAAATTGTTTCGGACAAGCACCAAAGGATGTCCTATAGTTCTGCTTGACTAAGGTTTAACAAAGTTAATGTTCATACTTTCCACTCTATTTTTCCACTCTTTAAGGATCCAAATTTTCTTCGTGTAACCGCATATAAAAGTTTATTACAGAGATAAATCCACAAAATTTGATTAGGCTTCAACGAGTGGAAAACACTGTAGTCCAAATAAATGCAGAAATCACTGGTTTGGGAACCAAGGGATAAAATGGTCCCAGCTGTGGCAGTTCCTCTTCTAACTTCTTTAAGTGAATTTGTGACACAGAAAAATTCTGATGAAGCAGAGACATTGATTATCAAAGTGCTTTCACTTCCCAGAACCGTCTGACACAAGATAGAATCCAGCTATGCTTAATCACCACATACACAGCACTTTCTGAAATGCTTTCTACGTCTTAGGGTAGGTTTTAGTTTCTCCTAATGGAGGGGTTTTCCCAGACTTGTTGGGGACACAGTCTTCTCTGTCCCCTTCCCTATCTTGGCTCCTTCTTTGTTTTGATTGTGGTAAAATACACAAAACATGATATTCACCATGTTAACCATTTTTAAGTATACAGTTCACTGGTATTACATATACTCATAATATAGTGCCCCCATCACCACCATCCATCTCCAGAACTCTTTTTATCTTATAAAACTGAAACTGTGTGTTCATTAAGCAACAAGACTCCATTTTCTTCTCCACCTGTCTCTGGCAACCACTGTTCCTTCTGTCTCTATGATTTTATGAGGTACTCTGTGTACCTCATGTCAGTGGAATCATCCAGTGTTTGTCTTTCTGTAACTGACTTATTTCACTTGAGCCTAATGTTTTCACAGTTCCTCGTTGGTATAGCATGTGTCAGCATTTTCTTCCTTCTTAAGGCTGAATAATATTCCATTGCATGTATAGACCACGTTTTGCTTATCCATTATGTGTACCTGGACACTGGGTTGCTTCCACTTTTTGAATGTTATGAATAATGATGCTATAAACATGGGTATACGAGAGTCTCCTCAAGTCCTTGCTTTAATCCTTTTGGGTATGTACACAGTAGTGGAGTTCAGGATCATATGGTAATTCTGTGTTTAATTTTTTGAGGGTCCGCCATACTGTTTTGCAGTGGCTGCACCATTTTACATTCCTTGTGCAAACAATGCACAAGGGTTCCAATTTCTCTGTATTCCTGCCAACATCAGTTAGTTTCTGTTTTCTTCCTGGTAGCCATCCTCATGGGTGTGGAGTGATGTCTTGGCTCCTTCTTGACAGTGGGTCTCTTTGGAGTCCGTACCTGCCTGCTGGGATCCCTGTCTACTGGCTGCTCCTTGGTCCTGTGGAGCTTTGCTCCTGTACTCTGCCAAGTTCTGAGGCTGGCCTCTGTCTGGGCTGCTGATAAACACCTGTCCTCATGCTAAGGTCTGGCTGACTGGCTGAGCCAACCCACTCCTCCAGGGCCTGCTTGCCCAACCTTGACGGATGCCTGACCCAGGCCTGAAACGTCATGCTGCCTTCTTGTACTCACAGCTTAGGAAGCAAAAAGCAAGCCAGGTGTTCGTACTTCTCTGCTGGGGACATAACAAATGGCATGACAAATACTAAAATAATAAATGAACTGAAAAATAAATGAGTTGGCAGTTATTTACTACAGAATCATCTGAGATGGTACTTCAAAGTATTCCCTCCCAAAAAAGGATATTTCATAAGGCATGAAGAGTCAAATGTAAAAGTAAGGAAATGAAAACAATCAGATGGAGAGAGATGAATATTTATCAGATACTAGAATGAACGTGGGCTTTGTAATTGTAATGCTTTGGGGAAAATTAATTCACCAGAAGTCCCCCTGGGAAGAGCATGGTACTTGCTGAAAAGATGCCTGATAAGCCACTTGAGCAGGAGGGAGATCCCCTTAGGAAGGGCAAAGGAATTGCAAAACTGCCTTCCAGAAAGCTGGGGACCTTGCTAATGAGCTGACCTCATGTTCTGCTAAGAGCTGGTAGATGGTTTAGGAACACGTACCAGGCACTGTGAAATGGAGGGGAGGGAATCTGAGGTTTTGGTGGGGTTAAGGAAGATACCCTGGGGGGAATTCATTTGTATTTCATAAAAATTAAACACCTCTGAAAACAACAAAAAAAGTGCCATGAGCAGAAATAAAAGTACATAACAAACTAAGAGAAATGTTTGCAGCAAAGTTGAATAAGGTTTAGTTGGTGCATTTTCAGAGCTCTCTATGAAAGGCACTCAGACTCCTAAAGCAAATTGTTCAAGGTCATTAGCTGAGCCAGGGGTCCCTGAGAAAAAGAGCAGAAGATGGGAGGATTTTATTCAGGGAAATAGGGAAATGGGGGTGACAGGGAAGAGAGGGCAGCGGCTGATAGGAAGCTGGACTCAAGGGGAGAGAGAAAGCTGGGGAAAGTGCGCTGGACACCCTGAGGACTCCAGGAGCCCCAGAAAGAGGACTCCGCAGTTCCAGGAGCTAGGCCTTGGTCTCCCAGCCATACCCTGGTGAGTGGGAGCCGCCCCCGGGTAGTGTGGCCTCTCTCCCAGTGCAGCCTGGGTTTCCCAGCAGCAGCGGACCTGGGCCATCTACACCCTTGGTGCATTTTCTCAGCCAGCACAGACGTGACAAGAGAGTCCCAAAGGAAGGCAGGCAGATGGCCAAGGAGCACTTCTGTAGGGTGTCCTCAGCCCTCTGAGCAGGCTTCCCACAGCAAAAGTTCCGTGCCGAGGCATAGAGACCTTCTGCGCTGTCCTCAGGGCCTAAACTATGTAACCCCGGCAGAATCATAGATCTCTGAATCTCAAGCATGGTCCCTTAGTGCACCTCCCCATCCTGTGGCTGTCCAGACTGTGTCTGAATACCTCCCATGACAGGGCGCTTATTCACTTCTGTGACATTTCTGGATGCGTCTTAAAGAGCTGTGTATACAGAGCACCCTTGACTTAACTAGCTCCATTTTAGAAAATGACTCCATCTTAGTTCACAGGGCATTTTACCAACAAGGATAAGATACTTTGTTTAATAAATGAATAAAAAAATAAAGACTACATTTAACAAAATAAGGTCACAAACAAGCACACTCTTCTCTATCCATCCTCACCAGAGGACTCTGTGACTAGAAAAGATTAGGCCTTCAGCAGCTGGAAATCGGCCATCCTAACTGACACCGTCTTGCAGTCACTTGTGATAAGAGGTCGGCATCTGTGTCCAAAGGCTCTGCCGCATCAAAGACTCTGCATTGCAAGACCCATGGACCACCGAGCCTAGACCAGGGCTCCTTCGGTCTTCTTAACTCCCCCTGGACTGGTTTGTTAACTTTTTCTTCTATTTGTTTAGACTCTCGAGGCTAAATGTTCCCTTGTTTGTTGTAGAATGTTTAGCCTACAACATTCATATGTTGATTAAGTACACTATGATGTATGGTGTGCAGTACCGACTGGCTTGCTGGGTGGCTTGAGCCTGTGTGTCCAGGGCTATGGGCCTGTGACTCCCTAGTGAATGGGAAGTACGACAGAGAACTGCCTCCTTGGGAACTTCATGTAGCTTATGGCTTTTGTGATTGAAACAGCCTCAATAAAAGCCTGACACTGTGCTAAGACACACACATGCATAGACCTGGTTATTTCTCATCTTGTACCACTCATGACATCATGCAACTCAAAGCAGAGTCCACAGGCCACAGATCTGCCTGATCTCTTTAGAAATGCAGAGCATCGGGCCCATCCTCGACCTAAGGAGAAAGAATCTCCCTCTTTGCAAATCCCAGAGCTGTGCATGCACGTTGCAGAGTGAGAAGCAGTTCCTTGAGGTGGCTGCTGTAGCCCGAGTTGGCATCCGCTCCCTCCTACTCTTAGCCTGGGTCTGAGCTTTGCCTTGTGGAACCACATGAAATGTCCTGGCTCCCTTCCCTGCATAATGGCACAGTGAAGAAGTGCCGTGGCAGTCAGTTCTGGTCTGACTAAGGGTCCTGCCCTGGAGGAGTGAGGAGTGAGGGAGTCCCACTTCACGTGGACAGAGGTGGGGAAAGAGAAGCTGGCTTTGGAGATGAGGTGAAGGACTTTGTGCTTACGATTTAAGGATTGATGGGAAGAATGGCCCAGATTGTCAGGGCTTTGAATGTCAGTCTGAGGACTTTGTTTGTAAACAGCAGATGGTGCAGGTGTGGGAGGGTGACGTCCACATGGCTTTCCAGCCTGGACCCTGGACCCCACTCCTCAGCCCGGGACCCAAATCCTCCGTTGCAGCTCCTCCACCTCTATGGGTTCCAAGAACCTTGCTCTGGACTGAATCGAGTTCCCACAGTATTCATGTGTGGAAGCCCTAACCCCAGTGCGGCTTCATTTGGAAATGGAGCCTGTAAGAAGGTAAATAGAGTTAAATGACGTCATGAGAGCAGGACTCTGACCCCATAGGATTCATGTCCTTATAAGAAGGAACACCGACCAGGGGAGGTGGCTCATGCCTGTAATCCCAGCACTTTGGGAGGCTGAGGCCAGTGGATTACCTGAGGTCAGGAATTCGAGACCAGCCTGGCCCACATGCGGAAACCGGTCTCTACTAAAAATACAAAAATTAGCTAGGTGTGGTGGCAGGCACCCGTAGTTCCAGGTACTTGAGGCTGAGGCAGGAGAATCACTTGAACATGGGAGGCAGAGATTGCAGTGAGCGGAGATCGGGCCATTGCACTCCAGCCTGGGTGACAGAGTGAGACTGTGTCTCAAATAAAATAAAGTAAAATAAAATAAAATAAAATAAAAAAGAAGGGACACCAGAGAGTTCTCTCTGTCTCTCTCTGTGAAGGCATAGTGAGAAGGTATCATCTACACGCCAGAAAACAGCCCTCATGGAAACCAACTCAGCCACACCTTAATCTAGAATTCCAGCCTCCAGAACCGTGAGAAACAAATGTCTGCGTTTCAGTCGCCCAGCCTGTAGTGTTTTTTGTGGCAAAGTCAACCTAAAGTGCAGTGTTTTCTTCAGAGCACTGAGTGTTTCTCCCACAGAACTTGCCCTCCTCTGTGTTCCCGATCACCGACAGCATTACTGCATGCCTGCTTTCCCGGCCGGGAAGCCCCTGACGTCTCTTCCTCCTCTGTCCCCTGCATCTACGCAGTCACTCCATGGTTCAGCTTTATGTTCTCCTGAGTTCATGTCTCTGACCCTCCAGCTGCTGCCTGGGTGCAAGCCAGCGATGGCAGCAGCTTTCTAGGTGACTTTCCTGCCCCTAAGTCCTGTCTGCAGCCCTTTATCCCACCCTATGTACTGTGGGCATCTTTCCAGATCCTTCTAAAGACATTCATTCATTTGATGAAGTCACCCCACCATCACACACTGCTGGGCTCCAGGAAGAGATGCAGTTTCCTCTGCACAAACACTCTGGTGTTGACCTTGCCTGCTGGTCTCTCAGCTCACAGAGGCCATTCTCCCTGCCCTTCCCCACCCTCCTCACCCTCATGACCAGTGACCTGTGGCCCGAGTCAGCCAGGCTCCCTGTTCTGCGTGGGAGCCTCTGCGCATGCGCTTTCTTCTCCTTGGAGTGTCTTTTCCTCCCCCATCTCATTTCCTTCCAACCCTCTCACCTTTGAGCCTTGGCTGAGCTTCTTTAGGAAGCACCTCCCCACCTCCCAGACTCTAAGACGGCAATCTCAGGGCCCCTGTGGCTGCTGAGCTCCTGAGATATGGCCAGTGCCATTGAAGAAGGGAATTTCTAAGCTGCGAGTAAACTATGTGGCAGATTAATCTCAATTTTATATCCATTACTTATTGAATCTTGAATAACAATATTTTAGATATATTTAGTTAAAATACATTATTAAAATTAATTACATATTTTTAAACTTAAAAAAATGTGGTCACAAGACAATTCAAAATGATGTATGTGGCTCGCCTTTGTGGCTCATGTTGTGTTTCTACCGGACAGTGCCCTGGTCTGGGTCAGATGTTCCCTCCTGTGTGTTCCCAAAAGGCCCTGTCCTTATTCCTGGTACAGCACATGTCAAATGCCCTGTAATCACCAATCCTATCCCTTGACCATCCTCTCCAATAGGGTCTGTTTCCTGAAGGGGTGTCTGGTGTCCTGATCAATGGAATATCTCCATCACCTAATCACAGTAACTCACACAGAGGAGGTGCTCCCAAAAGATCGATGGGAAGAAGGAGGGAGGGAGGGAAGGAGAAAGTAGCATGGATCTGAGCACATAGGAGGAGGCAGTTGCATACCCAGGAGGTTCAGAGTGGGCAGCTTAGGGGAGCCTACCAGGTTAGGAGGATGCGAAACCGTTACTGGCCTGGATCTTAAGAAGGAAGCCTCCTGGATCAATGACTAGGGTAGGTTTCACAGCAGCCGTGATTTCCTATCACAGTGAATCACTAAGTCGTGTTAGATGTTTGCTTCTGCACATCCCCAGAGGCCTGGAGGAGAAATGCTTGATCTCCTAACATAATCCAAAAAGTAATCTTCTAGACACTAATATTTTAGGGAAAAGTACCTTCTTCCTCATCTTTCAGTCCATATGATGAAAGCATAATGGATTCTCTAATTTATCCACCTAACAGCCCTTTTTATATTTCTTGGTCTGTAGGCCATAAATCAACCTGGGTCTACTATATACAGCAAGTCTACTATATACACAGGGGAAGGTGGTGTTAAGATGCAGCCTTCCCTGCAGTCATTTTCGGGGAGAAGACTCACCATGCTGACAGCTCTTGCCTGGGACAGTGCATTCCATGTAGTATAATTCAACACACACCTTGCATACCCAGGAAAGGTGAGTCGGTTGGGGTGGGGGTGGGGGGTGCAGTTAAAGGAATCCAGGCAGTGAGCAAGACATAAAATACCACGCTTGATATCATTTTTTCAACATAGTGGAATCGGTCCACTGACAATTTGTACAAAATGCATGTCCTAAAATGAGGAGACAAAATGTACTTCAAACATACCCAAATTAAGTAACATGTGTTTATAAGTTGTCTAGCTCTACACATGGACTCCAGGTATCATTGCCTAGGAAACTCTTTCCTTATGGATGATGGAAATAAATGGATTGCATAGATTTTTTCAGTTGAGGTTTAGTTAAGAATCCTAATCTAGGTATATTGAAGACTAAGATGTTGATGGCAGGTTATTAGAGGCTGAGGCAAGCCTCAGAAGCCTGAGCGTAAAGGACCAGGATAGGTCCCGAAGGGCAGAGCTCTCCTTAGTCTCAGCTGCCTGCAGGACCCAAGTGAGTTCTCTCAGAAGGCTGCCCAAGGTGCTAGGAGCTTCCATCTACACCTCGGGGCTCACAGTTCTGAAGCAGGTGTTTCTTGACAATGTCTCCTGGCAGAGGAAAAGCCCCATGACCTCTGCTGTGGGGGAATTAGATGGTTTCTCTTCCTCTTTTGCTACCCAAGTTTCATAGGAAGCCTTCTTGTTTCTTGTCAGATCCAGCTGAAATTTAAGGAACTTGAGCATGTGTATAGTTTCCAGGTTTTATCCACTTTGACTTGGGGTGAGAGAGCTCAGGTGGGAAGGGAGACATATCTGGAAGGTGCCTGAAATACATAAGTGGTTTTTGGTTTATTTAACCACAGTAGAAAAATCTGTTTTCATCCTGATTGTAAACCATTGTTTTTTTCCCTTCAAGTCATAAACAGGACTGTTAAGGCTTATTATGGTCAGAAGCTGGCCCCAAGCTGTACTAGACTTACAGACCTCCTAAAAATTTCAGCCTTACCAGCCGTTCCCTAGGTGGGAAGGTTATTGCGCCTCTTCTTTCCACAGATTCTGCATTGCTGCAATGAACAAGAGTATCATTTCATAGAGGTCCAGCACATGTTAAAGCAAATAAAATGTAAAGCAAAACTCTACAATGGCATAGATGCTAAATTACAACTGTTTTTCTTTTTTGTCTCTCATCCTTAATATGAATGGCTTTCATTAGGTGACAACAGAGCTGAGTGCTGCAAGTTAAGTGGGGGTTGGTCAGGTGGAAATCGGGGAAGGCAGGAGATCCTACAATCAAGAGGAGTTATGTACTGAAAGCATGGAGACTTGCAAGAGTCTTGGGGAGCCATGGGTAGATCTGCACTGCTGGATCCTCAGATAGGAATGGGAAGCATGAAGGATGAGATGATGACAGAGGCAAAAGCTGGACTCTGAGTTTTAGATTTTTATCCTAAAGGCAATGGGGCCAAGTAAAAATAAGGCAAAGTGTTTGTATTCAAGGAGCCCAGAATGTACCTAGAAATAGATAGGTAATTTAAATATGATATAATGGATACGAGCAGAACTTCTGCATTTCACATTCTAGAGGACTCTACTCATATTGCAGCCTATAAATACACGTCCTGGGGTACACAGTTCACAGCCTGTACATCTGCTCGTGCTGGCTCTAGTTGCTAAGAAAGGCATAAGCACCAATTGCTATGTGCATACACTGAAAGGAAGGCCTAACTTAGCATTGACTAAACAGAACATTTCCAGAAGGGTTGATATCCAATCTGTGACCTCAAGTATAAGTGAGAGTTAGCAATTTTGAGATAGAGAGCAGCAAGGGAGAAAAGATTTTCAAGATAGCAGTCTTAGCATGTGCAAAGGCCTGGGAGCATAAAAGGACGTCTGCAGTCTGACTAGCACCTAAAGGGAATGAAGGCAGAGGGCTGGTAGTGGTGTGCATGGGTGGGGAGAGATGCACTGGAATATGGACAGTTGGAGCCCAGAAAATAGGTGTAGATCAGAAACAGATGGGGATCATCAGCCTCCAGGTAGGGGCAATGGGGAGGGTGAGTTGTAAACATGAGACAAAGATGAAAGATGGAAGCCTGACACATATTGGCATGAGGGGGAAGGATGGGTGGAGAGGACCTCGATTTTGTGAAGACTGAGAGTCTTCTGTATGCAGCAGGAGGAATAGGTGTCCAGTGTTGCTTTATTTCAAAGCTTCATTTGGATTTAGATGCAAAGAAGTCATTGATAATCTTTGAGAGAACTGTCTTGGGGGTGTTTTGAGGTGGGAGGTTCACTGAAATGAGTTAAGCAGTGATAGAGCATTCTTTAAGAAGGTGGTCAGTTAAGGGAAGAAAACAGACAGTAGATAAGGTGGGAGAAAGAAGATTGAAGACCTTTTGTCCCCACTTAAGATCAGTGTGATTTGAACACATTTATGTGACACTTGCAATGACTTGCCAGAGAGATGTTGAGAACACAGGAGAGGGAGAGGAAATCCATGAACCAGGCTCTTAAGCAAACACATTCTGGGTGGGAGAGTCAGGGAGGGTGCTCTGCCTGGTGTCCAGAAAACAAGTAGAAGAATTTATGTTCAAAAGTTGCTCCTTAGCTAAGCTAGAACTGGAGGAGGGGAGGACAGGAAGTTGAAGAAGATCCTTCCCTATAGCCATCAGATTCTCCAGGGGATAGACACTGACGATGAAGCTTTGCATGCAGAGTTTTGGGTGTCACTTCAGGAACAACACCTTGAAGAGTGAAGGAAGAGGGAAAAGATGCAGATATTGAGCTGCAAGGCAGCTGCAAAAGAGGCCTCAGACAATCCTACCGGGAGCTCTGGACTGGGATGACCCTTCAGAGTCATCCTGCCTTGAAACAGAGGCATGCTTTTATACTCATATATCAACCAGTTACAACTCAGGCTATTTCCTGGGAGAGGCATGATCTTGGGTGAGAGAGCTCTTTATGCAGGTGGGAAATTACCAGAGAGGAATTCAGTTGAGAGCCATCAGCAATCCACATTCCTAGAAGCTGGAACAATGAGTGCCTCAGCCCTGAATGGAGCCTGGATTGCAGACCACAGTCTCCACTCTACACTTTGTTTTCCACATAAACTAGTTAGTCATGGGAGCCATGGAGGAGGAGAAGTGTCCAGAATACTTAAAGTGGTGAAAGGTAGAACCAGTTTTGTTTTAAATAAAGAAATTTTCCAAGGACCAGAAAATGGAGGGTATTGTGGAAGCAAAGTTGGAGACTAAAAATTTTATTGGTGTTAGTTTTCATGCTTATGTGAGTTACTAGCAGAGCTCAGCACCTCCAGTGTAGGTATAAGGAAAATTCTGGAGCCAGCCTCATTTAAGCTCAGGTGAAGCTGAAACTTTTATTTTATTATTAAATTTGACCCCCAAACTTATATCTTCTGATTGAAGAACACTTCTCAATAATTCTACCTATAGAGACACTCTAGTAGCAAAATATCCCAGTGTTTACATGAAAATGTATTTTTCCTGCTCGCATTCTTAAAAGATATTTTTGTTAAATATGGAATTCAAGATTGATAATTACTTTCTTTCATCACAGTGAATAAATCATTCCATGTCTTCTACATTCCTTCGTTCCTGCCGAAAAGCTTGTCCCTTCTAAGATAGCCTTTATTTCTTTTCTTAACTTTAAATTCTTTGGTTTTGATATTTGTTACTTCTCAAATCTGTCACATTGTTTTTTATAGCTTTCAATTCTCTCCTGAAATTTTCAAGCTTGTCCTCTTCTCTCTGGATGCTGGGATTAAAGTATCTGAGGTGGCACTGTGCCAGGTAAGGGCACTCCCCTCTGGATGACCAGGAGACCCTTACCCTCAGGACCCACGTGTAGCCTGCATGGACACTGAGGCAGGTGAAGGTGGTGGATGGGATGGGAAGCAATGAGAGACAGGCAACGATGCAAATGTGCTCCTCACTGCATAAGTGAATGGGCCGTAGAACGTGGAGGGGAGAAATAGTAGAATGAGGGACGATGGCAGCCAGTGGGTAACAGATGCTGCAAAAAAGGAAGACAGATGAGCAGAATGAAAGAGAGCGCGGAGAATGTCAGTCTCCTGTCTCTACCTGAAGTGGGTGGGGCCCCTCTCTGTTCACCTATGGAGAACAGACTATGGGGAGGTGGGTTTCTTAGAGCAGTGTCACATTTCAGAACAAGCAGGAGAGCTGATCTGTTCTACAAAGAGGACAAAGCCTCAGCTGAGACTGTCTAGACTAAAAGAATGCACTAGACATAGTGTTCTAGACACAGTGTTCAAGATAGGAACACAGTGATGAGGCAGGGAAGGAGAAGAGCATCATGGCCGGAGGACATATGGCCATCGGGAGCCAGGGAGGAGGCAAGAATGTGATGATATGAGCAGCTGGGATCATTGGCCTTGTGTTGCTGGGTGGCTATGAAAGCAAAGAAAGCTTGCTCTGAGCACATGGGGAGTGGACCCATTAGCTCCAAACACGCCGACCTCATGCTGCAAGTGGCCGTGGACCCAGTTGAGTGAAAGAGGACGCACTTGTTCCAGACACCCTTACCTCCTGCTTAAAGAGCAGCCAGAGGCCTTGTGGGATTGAGATGGGGTCTTGCAGTGTGCGGGAAACAACACAGAGGAACTTAGCATTAATAACCAGAGGTACGGCTTTTTAACAAGCTGGCAAAGCCAGCCTCTCCAATAAAATAGAAGATGAAATTCATGTCCAAAGCTGGTTGTGACTGAAACTTGTAAATAATGTATATGAATGCCTTTTAAAGATTATATTACAAAAGTAATCAGAATATCATTTTCTGTTTTAAAAAAATCATACTTTATAAGCCAACTGATAAATTTTATCTTAATTTGAAGAGAAAAAGGCCTTAGAAATGTTGACTTCTTTCTACAGTGTTATTTTAAAAATAGCTAGAGCTGTTATCGAGAAATAATTTATGTATATGAATGACAATTCCAATACGTACAAAAGATAACAAAAGGAAGACAAGTCCTCTGTCCCCTCAGAGCCCCCATTCCCCCTAGGATCATTCCTAAAGCAACTACTCCTAGAATTTTCTTACACGTCCTTGAAGGAATGTTTTAAACACATAAAGCCACATATAGTCATTATTTGTAAAAACGTAGTTGGGCATGCTCTGTAGAGTATTTTCATTTCCTCTTCATTTTGTAATCAATTTTAGATATTATTCTGTGTTAGGACATATAGATGGAATTTATTCTTCTACGTGGTTGCACCGCATTTCATTTTGGGACCACATTGTGATCTAAGTAGTTATCCACTGATGGACTGATTGTTTCATTTCTTGTATGGCCACTAAAGACAAAGTTGGTATCATTTTACTTAGATCTTGTGAACGTGCAAAATGCCATTTGTATCCATTGATTAGTAGGCTCATAACATCTGAGCAATTATCATTTGTTGAGATTAAGACACATCGACTTCTGACGAGATCAACTGGGGTTCTATATATACTTCCAATTGTGTGTCATCAAAATTTTGTTAGAGGAACAGTGGGAAGAAAAAATCTTAACTTGCAGTTATTTAATTATGAGGTATGTTGAGGTTCTTTTAGTTATTTATGTGAAACATGAATTTTATTAATGTAAACCACCATTTTTCTTTTTCCACTCTTTTTATTCTATTTTGTAGATGTGCAAAAAGCTTTTATATGTTAAGGATTTCCCCCTCTTTCTATCATTTTGGCAGTTTCTTTCTTTTTATTGAACTTTTGCTCTTAATCATGATATTTTTGTTTATCAGTCTTTTTTATGGGCTCTAGTTTTTGCTTCTTGCTTAAAGTATTGTTTCTAACAAAAGACTAGGTTTAATTTACTTGTTTTTTTTTTCTAATATATTTGCGTTTGCCTTTTTAAAACATTTGAGGTTTTGGTTCATAGGATTCATGTACATTTGTCAGGAAGGGCGGAACTGAGTTTGCTTTTCCTGTGATGATGCAGTTGTCCGTTGCCATTTATTTAACAATCAATTTTTGTCCAATGATTCGAAATTCTACATTATAATATGTTATGATCCTCTATGTATTTCGTTCTGAACTCTCCTGCTCATGATCAATTTGTCTATTTCTATTGTAGAGCAAAACTTCTGATGACCACAGCTGTAGAATACGTTTCAATATCAGATGGGCCTTGACTTCATTACTACTTTTGTTTTCCTTAGAATTTTCCTGACTCTGCATGCATAATAGCGTTTCCAGATGAACTTTAAAAATAGGTTTCACAGTTTTAGAATACGATAATATGAGGGATGAAAGTTGATCTTTTTGTAACACTCAAGGTCAGGATACAACCTCCATGTATTAGGCCTCCTATGTTCCTCAGAAATGTAAAGTATTCCTCATAAAAATCCTTCACATATTTTTGTTTAGTTTATTCTAGACATTTTTACTATTGTTTTTGCAACTCTATTGGGATGTCCTTTAATATTTTATGTTCTAAATATTTGCTGTTTATGCTTAAAATACTTTTTGATGTTTATAAACTGCTATTTTACTGAAGGTGGTTTACTAAATCCTTTTGATGTTCTAATGGTTTTACTATATTTTATTTGAATGATTGCCTTGGTTGAAAGCTCTTTATAAAGCCCTAAACAGTGTTGATTCATGCTATCATCACTGCCATCCTCCTTCTCCTCCTACTACTCATCATCAGCACTCTCACCATGATCCTTACCACCATCATCCTCATCTTCACCATCATTATCATCCTCACCATCATCATCACTGTCACCAATATTCCCATCACCATTATCACCATCATCCTCATCATCATCCTCACCATCATCATCTTTATCATCCTCCTCATCATCTCCATCATCATCATCATCATCATCATCAATAGTAGTAGGAGAGGAGTAATACCAGTGATAGCAATTTCAACACTTTAGGCCCTACATTATTAACCCTATTCTACCCATGTAAAGAGTCAGAGAAATTCTGAATGACTACCCAAAAAGGTGAGTCCCACAAATGATAGTAGAAAAAAATGTTTATTCATTCAATTAATAAAAACTTTCTGAATTGTCTATGCCAGACATTCATTCAGTTACAGCCAACCATGCAGAAATAATCAAGGTACAGGAAGAAAAATGGAAAGTTGAGTGTGTCAATTACCTTATATACCTCATCTCATGTAATTCTCCCCAAAGCAATTTATCAAGTGTATTTGTTGATCCTGTTTTTCATGAAACTGACACTCAGAAAGGCTAATTCCCTTGGCTGAGATAATACAGTGACATATTTGGGATTGGAACTCAGGTCTCTCTGATTCCAGAGTCCTCTTTCTTTTTCCTCTGCCCCTACTTCCTGGCATTTAGGAAAAGGTACAGGCTTGCATTATTAGACAGTGCCATGAGATAAGTGATATAAAGGACCTATGTGCAGAGGAAGGCAGGATCAAATGCAACCTGCAGTTGAGGGAGGTGCTGGGGAATGAGTGGTCATTCATCAGAAAAGCAAGGGATTGGAGAGAGAGGTGTCTCCAGAGATGGGAAATAGCATGTGCAAACCATGTATAAACATTTAACTGTTAAATGTGGTCATGAATTACTGTATCTGAAATGCAGTGTACTGCAATGACAGGAGAGTTGGAGCTGAAACTCTGGCCAGAGGATGGAGAGGCTAATCTGCAGTGTGTGGTAGGTTAGCACATCAATGGGCTGACATGCAGTTTTTCTTTTTTAATGTCTTTATTATAAAACAATTCACTACTACTCATCCATAAAAAAGAATAAAATAATGTATTTTGCAGCAACTTGGATGGAATTGGAGGCCATTATTCTAAGTGAAGTAACTCAGGAATGGAAAGCCAAATACCATATGTTCTCACTCATAAGTGGGAGCTAATATGTGTGTACACAAAAGCATGGGGAGTGGTGTGTTGGACACTGGAGACTCAGAAATGGGTAGGGTTTGAGGGGTGTGAGGGATTTAAAAAAACTACATATTGGGTATAATGGATACTGCTTGGGTGATTAGTGTGCTAAAATTTCAGACTTCACTCCTTTACGCTTCATCCTTGCAAGTAAAAACCACCTGTACTCCTGACAGTATTAGAAAAATAAAGATACAATGCACACACCATAACATTCATCCATTTGAAATACACTACTGGGAATGCTCATCTAGAGGGCATTCACGTCTAGCCTGGCGATATGGACTCAGGAGTCCTCAGAGTATCTGGGGAGTGAGAATGTGTGGGGTCATTTGAGCAAACAGCAAAGGAGACAGAAAGAGCTTTAAGGACAGAGCAGAGAGAGAGATGCTAAGACTTAGTAGGCAGGCAGAGGAAGAGAAGCTCACGCGGGAGAGGAAGGAAGGAGGAGAATGAGAGGCTGTGCATCACAGAAGCATGGATCTGAAGAGGGTGCAGGGAGAGGGGGGTATCCACCAGGAGGACTGGAAAGTGTCCAGAGGACACAGTGGCCAGGAAGCCCTGCTGAAGCTTGGCGAGGGTAGGTCAATGTGGAAGGACACTGATCAGAGTGAGGAGAGGAATAAGAGGCAGGTGAGCTGCACAGTCACTCTCAGAGAACTGCCCTTCAGATGCCTTCCCCGCTCCACAGCAACATCCAGACGCTCTCCCTGGCCTCTGTGTCCAGAAACTAGAGACAAGCCGATCAGTTCACCTCGTCTCGTCCTTTCCCTGGCGTAATCTAGATGGTACATAGAACCTGGGCTTGCCCCGGGTGTGCCTTCACACAAGCCATCTGTTGTTTTCAGGACTCTAAGAGGAAATCAGGAGAAATTCTGGGGACCTGCAGCAGACAGACCCAGTTAAAAAGACAGCTCAAAGACTCTAGAAGGATCTCAATTTGGCCCTGGGCTATATTAACTCAGGTAGTCATATTGAACTCTGTTGAAATACGTGGGCTATGTTACATTCGGAACCTAAACTGTGGTGAAGACCCATGGGTACCCGATTCTGGGATATTCTTCAGTTACTCAGATAAAGGCTCTTTATTCATCAGTACTTCTTGATCAAGAAGAGTAAACTCCTGGGTCTGATGCCTTCTGTTGCAGCTTGGGGTGATATATCTATTTCTTGGCAATTGTGTTTGCAGTTCATAACAACAGCACACTCCTCACCAATGACCCAGAACCTACACAGTTGAATGAAGCTCAGTCTAGAGCCCTGGATCCTTCCTGCAGCCAGAGCTTAAAGAATGCTACACCAGGCCACGCGCAGTGGCTGACGCCTGTAATCCCAGCAATTTGGGAGGCCAAGGTGGGTGGATTTTCTGAGGTCAGAAGTTCAAGACCTGCCTGGCCAACATAGTGAAACCCTGTCTCTACTAAAGATACAAAAAATTAGCCACATGTGGTGGCAGGCATCTGTGATCCCAGTTACTCCAGAGGCTGAGGCAGGAGAATCACTTGAACCCAACAGGCGGAGGTGGCAGTGAGCCAAAGTCATGCCATTGCACTCCAGCCTGGGCCATAAGAGAGAAACTCCATCTCAAAAAAAAAGAAAAAAAAAAAAGGATGCTATTCCACTCCCGTTGGAGTGGAACAGACAGAGCATCGTCTGGGAAAACCTGTCTGCCGTAGGCTCGGATTAGAAATGATCTTGCTGTGTTACAGTGAAACCCAGGGACCAGGTCAAGGCTTCTCTGCCGCTGCGCTCTTTGACCTTAAGTTTCTCGGTATCCTGGCCAAGCCTCAGATGTTGAGGGACTGAGGTCGTCCGTAGACAATCATGATCTCAGGCCCAACTTTTCCTCTCACAGAACACCAAGGCCACACAGAGCCATCCAGAAACGTGTGATCCCAGCAGCACTGTCCTCTCCCCTGGAGAACAGTTGGTGTGTGTGTTCCGCCTTTTGTGAGCATTTCCTGACCGTGGCATTGACTGCTGCATTCTTATTTTCCAGATCTTAACAAAAATCCTGTAACATTCTGATCTAGGCAGCAGAAAAACTCACATTCAAATACATGTGTGTATGAGGGGGTGTGTATACACACATATTATACACCTGCTTTGAACAGTTACTATAAACTTTTTCTCATGTATACGAATTCTTTTTAAGCCAAAGGAAATAATTTATATTTTTCAAAACTTTGTGTTTGGCCAAAAAAACCAAAACCGAAACCAAAAACCTCCCCAAAACCCCAAGCCCCAGCACGATTGATTTCAAACAACTTGAGAAGTTTGAGGAGTTGCCTGGTTTTTTTGTTTCTATTGTTTCCTGTAAGTAAACAGCCTTGCGTTGGCCTCATTTATCACTGTGACTTCTCTGGGGAGCTGCCATTTCCTGCTACCTTAGCCTCCTACTTGTACAAAAACATGGAACAGGGAGCTAAATATCCCAAATTAAACAAGTCATTAAAAAAAGCAGTCAATGATATGTGTAAATCATCTACCTGTAGGCAGGGGTACTTCGAGAAGGGAATCGCAGTGAGGGTGTGGAGAGAGATCTGTGTCACAGCAGTAGAGAAACCTGCACTCCAGCCTATCTCTGTCTGAGTGATGACTGGAATTCTTGAAAGTGCTGTCTGGCTGTGGAGGAAAACCAGGTGGTGGTAACTGCTTCACCATGTGGCACTGAGGGGCAAGGCTTGGGGACCAGCATGAATTAATCACAGGCTTTTAGGATGTCATCGCATTCCATGGGTCTGGCTTTGGTGAATTCCAAAGCAAAAGCTGAGAGAGAAAGGCCATTTCAGCTTCAGCATTTTTTTTTCAAATGCCAGTGTTGTGGTTTCAGACTCCTTTTGATGTCAGGAGCCCAGAGCCTTTGCAGAGAGGGAACCCGCTGCACCTAGTAGATGTATTCAGTGTCTTCTGAAGAAGAGACGTGGAGATGAGTTCTCCACCAGTGAAGCGGCCAGTGAATGTGTAGGGCCCTCACTGTTGAGCAGCCGGCTCAGGATCCTTCCACTGATGCATTTGCCTGACACAATCGGGGCAGAGAGGTCCATTTACCGTTTTTCGGTCAGCCTTTGAAAGAGACACATTCCGTACGTCTCTGTAGATCAGCATAGTTATGAGAACAATGAGCTCAG
Organism: Cacajao melanocephalus; assembly: GCA_963573385.1. NCBI lineage: Eukaryota > Metazoa > Chordata > Mammalia > Primates > Pitheciidae > Cacajao > Cacajao melanocephalus. The sequence goes on along the minus strand of CAUYLG010051734.1, from coordinate 147,816 downwards.
CATTGCAATCCCTGCTTGCCAGTTTACTGAGTGACCTTGAATGTGAATTAGCAAGGACTGCAATTGCCTGTCTTCCTTCAGAACATGTCTCTAGGAAGATATGCTCAGGTGAAGTAATCTGTTGACAAGCCCAAGCAAAAGGCAAACTTCGATTATCTGCTCAATGGAAACATCTAACGGAATTCAGCAGAGCTTGTATTACACTAAAATTATAAGGCTTAGATATGGTCAAGTGTTTTGGAAAATTGCTTCTGGCTTTATCAAGTACTAGAGGCTTAGTTTTCAGAGACTTATGTGTTCAGTTTTAATTATTTTGTTTACGTTTAATGTACTTCATTTGGTAAACAGAATGATTAACCTGGAAGTCTCCTTGTGTATGAATGAAACTTGCTACCTATGCCTGAATAAATCTCTCCCACTTTCCACTGGAATTCCCAGGGAGTAAACAAAAAGATGCAAAACCTCCAGCACTAGAAACAAGTGGTTTGATCACTGAGCCCAGCTGTGGCACTCCTGTAAGTGATTTACATACAGCTCATATCCAAAGCTTTGAACACCACCATACTGGGGAGGAAGCAGGAAGGAGATTGTTTGCCTTTACTCCATCTGCATGGTTCTACCTTGAAGATCTCGTCCCAGGCGTCAACTGGAAAGCCTGGCTACCAATTCCTAGTAAGAGGATTTGCTTTTGAGATGCTCAAGTTTTTCCTTACCCAACCACTTCCATGCCTACCCATCCAATTGAGAATTTCTCCATTGTCACATCTATTAAGCACATTGTTACTTGAGTGTAGGTGTTCACACAGTGATTTACTGCATTACGAAATTGAACTCAACAGAAGAGATCATGGAAACAGTAGGAACAATAAGGATTCCCCTTCTCTAGGTACTACCACTGTGCATGAAATATCTTCAACATATGTTGATAGAAGACTGCTTTTGGTATTCTTTTTGTTTGAATACTCCTATGAGTATTCAAGGAGTATTGAGTTATTTGGTATGTGGAGCTCCTAGAACCACAGGGAAGTATGCAGGTATCATCAAACCTGGCAAATTTCCTTTCAGGAATAACAAAATTGTGATTCTACAGCTTTTCTAAGATGTTTGAGATTCTCTTTTAGACTAAGCAAAATTCTCATTACGGAATGTAGCCCAGGCCAATTTATAATTGAATCTCTATTTGTTCTGATGATGATTCTAAAATAGCAATGATATGTTTAAGAAGTTGGAGATTTTTAATTTACTTCAAGGATTAGCTCAGCCGTTTAACTGGAGTTTTACTTCTGTGATATGTATATTGGATTCATGACCCTTTATGGAGCGTTTTTAGTTATGTGATGTTTGGCAGAATGACAATAAGGTTTTTTTCCATTTTGGTTTCAGAAGGACATGAATAGTGTGTGTATTGTAACTCCTGGTCCTAACCACTTTTAAAACCAGCATCTTTTTTCGTAGACGTTGGTAGTGTTTGTCTGGGTACCTCAATAGCAGTTTGTGTAATGTTTATGAATATCTGTTCTTACGGCTTTCATAATGGCCAGTTGGTATCAAACAACCTATTTCTGTGTTTTGAGGAGATGGGGAGAAAAACACTAAACGACAATTTGAGAAAGGCGTATTGCTTCCAGATTGTGATGTGTGTGGGTAAATACTGTCACAGTGAAAAACTTGATGATTTACTGTAAGGAGGTGCCAATAGCTTATCAAAACCAACTTGTACAGACTAATACTGGATAAAAAGTAAAAGAAAGGTAGGAATGGCAAGGACTCTGTTATAAAATTAAAATCTGTACCATAAAGAGTGAAAAAGGGAGTTGGCAAAAAAAAAATCAATTACCTGTCTAAGAAAGTAGAATGAATATCTAAGTAGAATATGATGAGAGGAAATAAAATAGATATCAATAATGGAAAATCCAGTTTATGACTACATGGCATTCTGCTTACAAAAGCTAAAAGAAATGTGACAAGAAAAGATCATCACCTGGAAGAAAGCTTTTGAGCTTATAATAGGAAATCTGGACTTTTCCAATAAAATGGAACATCTTGTGAATAGAAATTTGCATGCAGATACACTTTGCCCAAATGTCTTAATTTCAATGATGAAGAATAACCACCCGAAATCACCCTTGTAGGAAGAAAGAAAAATCACAAGAAAAATATTTAGAAAAAGGTCTTCCAGAGATTTTAGAAAATTCTTCTGACACTGAGCAATAGAAAATATTACAGGGAGTCTTGTACCTTTTTCTGGGGAAAGATACAGAGATTCAAAATTTCTCTTTCCAGCATATAAGAAAGACATGTTTGGTTGTCCAAGACCCATGTGCCTTTCTCAGGAAACTTAGTGGGAGAGTAAGAAATACATCAAAGGCAAATATTTAAGAATAGGGAGATGATTATAATGCAAAATGCCCATAGTGGCTCATGCCTGTAATTCCAGCACTTTGAGAGGCTGAGGCAGGCGGATCACTCGAGATCAGGAGTTTGAGACCAGCCTGGCCAACATGGTGAAACCCTATCTCCACTAAAAATACAGAACAGCTGAGTGTGGTGGTGGATGCCTATAATCCTAGCTACTTGGGAAGCTGAGGCAGGAGAATCACTTAAACTGGGGAGGTGGAAGTTGCCGTGAGCTGATATCATGCCACTGCACTCCAGCCTGAGCGACAGAAGGAGACTCTGCCTCAAAAAAAAAATTATCAATTACACACATAGAGCCAGATATTAAACAGTTTTGAAAATAGTGAAACTTGTTTGTAAAAATATTAAAATATATTAAATCAGAAGGTACATGACATTTAAATAGTAAAGTAATAAAAATCATTCTGGCATAAGTAAAAGAATAAAAGCATGCAAACTATTTTCATCTAAGGGGGGGTCAAAAATTATTAAATTTTCTTGAATTTGACAATTAGAGAAAACAAAGAAAGATGTATGTTTTGGAAAATCTTAAAGGGTACCAAAAGTAAATTAGAAACAGGATATGTGCTTCCAGATCACTGAAGAAAATATAAACAAAGGAGCTATCCTTAAGAAAATCACAAAAGGAACAGTAAAAGCTTACCAAAGTAGAAAGCATGAAATGAGATGATAGCATTAAGAACAATATCTATTAAGTCACTCAGCTTAAATTAAGAAGTAGAATCAACTACAGTTAACATGAAAGAAAACACTTAAAAAGATATAGAATCATGCCAAGCAAAGCTAAGAAGAGGTACCCTCCCCACTGCTGCTCACATACAGCTCCTCTCCAAAAAGGCCACTTTTATGGAAAGTAGAATTCAGTGAAAGAAAAAATTAACAAACATGAGGAAAGTTATATTATTGATGAAAGGTACAATTAGCAATAAAGAAATAATAAGAATAAACTTACATGTGTCAAATAAGACACCATGAAAAATAAAGCAGGAGTTCCTAGGAAGCTTGTAGATGAAGTACATATTTATAAAACTTCCCTCTTTGAATGCCCCCCATGAACAAAAATACCCCAATATAGAGAAAGAGCTGGTCACTGGTGAAACAAAGAAACAACTCAACCCCTATAATGAATGGAAGAATATGTACAGAATGCAGTAAGTTTTAGACCAAATTAGAAGATGATACTAAGGCAAGGTGAGCATCTCTCCTAATGCAGGGGAAGAGAGAGCCCTTGAAGGTGAGAGATGTTGACAGCCTTACAAACAGCTTTCAAGTTGGAGAGAAAATTCTGCATTATGGATGGCTTGGGCTTCATTTTCACTGCATAAAAGAAATCAGAGCCAGGTGTGGTGGCCCACGCCTGTAATCCCAGCACTTTGAGAGGCCGATGCAGGTGGATCACCTGAAGTCAGGAGTTTGAGACCAGCCTGGCCAACGTGGCAAAAACCCGTCTCTACTAAAAATACAAAAATTAGCCAGGTGTGGTGGTGGGTACCTGTAGTCCCAGCTACCTGGGAAGCTGAGGCAGGAGAATTGCTTGAACTCAGGAGGCAAAGTTTGCAGTGAGCTGAGATCATGCCATTGCACCACAGCCCGGGCAACTGAGCAAGACTCTGTTTCAAAAAAAAAAAAAAAAAAAAAAATGGAAAAGAAAAGGAATCAGGAAGGCTTGGCTGAAGGGGAAACCATATGGTCCTGCCATTTAGGTCTTTAATCAGGAGGAGTGACTGGGGATGGAGCAAAAGAGAAATGGGGAAAATGCCCTGGGAGTCGGCTTTGCATGTGCAGATGCGAGTCCAATAAGCAGAAATCAGTTAGCATAGACCCATTCAACGTTTTATCAAGAAGTCATTTTTCCCGTTTGCTGACATTACACGATTAGCATTGCAGATGCTTACTAGTTGACCTGTTTGCCCAAGAGGAGAAATGGCCAAAATTGGAAAAGAGAATTTCCTGCAACGCACACATGTATACCCTCTGCCTGCCACAGAAACTAATGGTGGGGGCAAAGGGTTCAGCCACCGGAACGGGAAAGGCTCCGAGATGATGTGGGTGTCCACAGTCAGGGGCTTCGTTTCTCCCCACCTGCCTTTATGTGGAGATCCTCCAGGGTCCCTGCATTGGCAGCATCTTGTCACTAGGAAAACTCCGGAAGGAGCAGCCTGGAAGCCGCACTGCTCCTCGGTTTCTCCAAAGGGACTATGGGCAGCTGTGCAGGAAAAGAACCACAGAGGCAGGGATGTCCAGAGACTGTGGGCCCCGCCTGGAGGAACTGAAGCCCTTGTGGCCAGGAGTTTCTAAGAAGAGGCTGGGCTGCTGCTTGGTGGGGATTTCCCCTTCTTGAGCTTACATTTTGCAGGGACCAGGAAGAAGGGGGCAGGAGATGAAAGTGGCAAAAGCACGTGAGGCCCCGATTGACGTCGGGTAGCAAGCATCCCTTGCTTCCCCACCGTGGGTGAAAGGACACAGGCCCAGGCCCTTTCTCACCTGTGCTGGGGCAGGAGCCCAGGAGCCTGGGTGGTCCCCGCTCCCTGGGCCCTGGAAGTCCACTGTTCAGGGTAAATTTGCAGCTGCTGAACCCTAAAGCCGCGGGGCAAGGCTCCGACAGGTCTTTGCGCCTCTCTTCCCCATCAGCGTTTAGGGCTGGTGGGAAAGGAACTGTTTATTTTCTTTTGTTTTTATATTTCTGGGTTAGCTTTACCGCTACAGAAAAGTAAGGTAAATGGCCCCGCAGTCACGGAGGGTGGCTGTGCAAAGCGTGAACATGCGCCGAGTTCATAAAGCGGATGTCAGAGCCAGCGCTCCTTCTCGGTGACCCGCGTGCCCTGGCCCGCCAGGCCTCTGAGCCTGAGACCCCTAGTGTTTCTCTTTGGTCCCACGAAAGCACGTGTGAAGGGCAGAGCTACGTTTTCTCAAGAAGTCATTTTTCCCGTTCCCCAGCATCACACCATTAGCAATGCAGGGGCCACTCGCACCTCGCATTTCGATTCCGCTGCTCGCGGGAAACCTGCAGTGTTGCGGTCACTCTGTGGGTGTCTCCCCTCCCTACCCCCACCCCCACCCGTCACCCTCCTCCACCTCGGACTCACCGGCATGGTGCCCTGGCTGGCATTTGCTCTGCTTGGCTGGTGCCCGCCTCGCCAGGGGGCAGTGGCAATGTAAATGCCTGCCTTTCCTGGCACCAGCCCCTAGCCTCTCCCTCCCCTTTCTACAGCTGTCTCCTGGTTCTCCACTGCTGCCAGGCTCCTTTTATGAAAGCCTTCCTCAAGGCAAATTCCTCCGAGCCCTGGGCCCGGGTTTGCCCTGCTTATGAGGCTCTTCTGAACATCTTGGTCACTCCCAAGCCAGACTCCACTTTTCCCTTCCTGCCTTAGTTTCAGTGGCTTCCTTCCTTGGCTCTAGGCTTTGGGTCGACCCCAGCATTCCCAGCTTGCCTCCGCCTCCCACGGACGGTTCTAAGGAGCTCCTCTGAGACCACATGAACTCTGCAGGAGAAAGGAAGACGCCTGACTGAGCCCTATGGCCCCAACCCACTTGGGAGGTGCAAATACACTGGCTTTTCTCCTTAGCCCTTTCTCCCACCCTTTTCCTCAGATCCCTTGTGAGGCAGAAGGCTCCCAACCAGTATCTGTAGTGCAGACTCCCCTAAACAGGGCCCCCCTGCTCCTCAGTCTCTCCTGTGAGGCGGGCCACAGGCTCAGCTGGCTCAGGAGGCTCAGCAGGCCCAGCATCTCCAAGCAGAAGCCACGCAGCTCCACCTGCTGTGCCACCTGGGGCTGGCTGTGTCCCTCCTGCCTTCCTCACCCAGGCCAAGGGCGGCAAGGCCAGTATCTCGCACCCCTTTTCCTCCCATCCTTTTCCTGCACCCCCACTTCCCACCATCACCAGGCCCCGACAGTCTCCACCTGACACCTCTTGTACTGTCCCACTGCCCATCAGCCCCAAATCTCATAACCTAGGTGGCCTCTGAATTTACTAAAATTATTTCTTACAACGCCTCGAGGACTCCCAGTTGCATGTAACCATTCTTCTCAGGCTGAGCTATATGGCCCCAGGGGCACTTCCCTGGGTTCCAGGGCGTGAAAAGACTCCTGGGAGATGTCGTGTGTTATTCTGGAGCATCAATTTTACTTGAAGCTTAGAACTATTTTTAAATATTAAAACAAACATCAACCTATTTACAGAGTAGAAGATAAAATTGGAATATTTAAAAATATTTAAAATAAATTATGTGCACAGGGGTTCCCTTTTGGCTATGACCTAAGGGTTTGAGATCAGACTCCTTAAAGAGTTTGAAAGTTAAGAGAGATCATTCTATCCAAAGAAACACAGCATTCCAGTGCGTCCTGCCCGGCCCTCAGAGGTGTGGCTTCTCCATGTGTCTGATCTTATTTCTCGGCAGCTTTCTCAAAGCCTGTGCTCTGGCCACACTTCATGCACCGCACGCGCACGCGCATGCGCACGCGCACTTGGTGTTCATGGAGTTTCCTCTGCCAAGGTTGCTCTTGCCCCCTCCCTTTCCAGGTGAGGCGCACATATCCCCTTCTAGGTTCAGCAACACTGTTTCTCCCTCTCTGAACCCTCTGTTCTTTCCTCCCCAAATGGAGTAGAATCAGTTCCTCTCTCTCACGTCCCCAGCGTCTCTCTCTCTCTCTCCCAGCTTCCCAACACATTCATTTTGAAAAAGTCAATGTTTTGGCTTCTGTTTCACAAGTGCTGTGGAGGAATTCTTTCCCAACTGTGCACATTCTGTGGTTGGGGAAAACCAGCTCCCACCTCCCAGCTAACGCACCTCCCTGCCATCACAGTCCCCCAGTGGTGACTCTATGTACAAATGTCACACCTGACTCAAGAGGCCTTGGCTCTCCCTCTCCGTCACAGTGCTGGGGTCCAAATGTAAGGTTAAACCCTGCGATGATCATTTTCTGGTTGTATTCCTGGGAACTGCCCCCAGAGAAACCCCAGTCAGGGCTTGCCAGGGGCACCTGCCCTTCTTGCCCCGACTATGACAAATTCAGACTTGCCGCAGGGGGTCCTCTCCCTATAGTCTCACTTGTTTTCACTGTGCTTTCTTCTTTGGATGTGGGAAATCTCTCAACAAGACCTCTTTCATCTTCCTCTAGAAAAGAGGTTTGGGAATCCGCCTCCCTTCCTAGAACCTACCCCCATCTCTAACCCACAGCCGGTGCTGACTAAACTCAAGTTGGTTGGATGGATGAAGAGATCATTGCAGGGAGCCCCAGAGAACTTCCCTCTTTCAAGTTCCTTCCCAGGAAAGGCTGCCACTTGGGGTCACGGTGTTATCCCTCCTTGCCAGCTTGAAAAAATGGAAAAAATGTTTGTACTAGTCACGGAAAGAATAATTCAAACATTTACAAAGAGCTCCAGACTGGGAAGGTAATTCCCACTTATTCCTGGCCAGTGTCATGCTAGGAGTGTTACCCCACAAGACAAAGGTGACCAACTGCACATGCGTACCTAATACCCAGTGAGACACCTGCGCTTGCTTTCCAAATCCCTCAACCAACTCCCTTGAGGAAAGACTCATTCACCCACTGCCTAGATCAACCCACACCACCACCAGCCCTGTCTCCCACACTCTACACTTTCCCTTCTGTGTGGTTTCTGGGCTCAGTTTTTTGTTTTTGCTTTTTAATTTCCACAACCAGCCCCTTTCCTATGGTATTTGCATTGTAGGTCTCCATGAAGTAGCTGAGTGACTCGAGAAGCAGAGTTTATGCAGATAACGGGGGAGTAATCCTTGCTGTAGCTGGAGTAAATAAAACAATTAGAAAGCCATCAATAGGGAAGAACTAATTCTTCCTGGGGGAAAAGGAGAACAGGGAACACCATCAGCAAAGAGGTGATGTGGGAGCATTTCAAAGGTGGAAGGAAGCAGAAGGAGAAGATGAAGGCACATTCTAAAGAGAAGGGAGAGGGGGTCACAAAGGAATCAAAACATCCTTGACCTCTCCTTCAATCAAAAAATCGTAAACAGAATACATTTATTTATATGTGTTAATATTTTTTCTCTTTTCAGGGGTAATTTTATACCTTTATGGAAGATCATTTAAAAGCCTTTTATCTAGTAGAATTAAAAAGTCTATAAGAAAAACATAAAAACAATAAGGGCAATGTTATCTCAGACAACTCAGAATAATTTAAATCACCATCTGGAAAGCCCATCAGTGACAGAGGCTTCCATGGCCCCTTTCTCTCTCTCTCTCTCTCTCTCTCTCTCTCGTCTCTCGGGCTCACAGGGTTCCACTCCCCCCAGAGGCATGTGTGCACTTGCCGAGGGCAGTGGGAGGGTCAGCGCCCGACGTCCAACCATGACGTCGCCCAAGACTGGCGATGATTTCTCATGGCAGCATGGCTCTGACGTGGAATTCCCCAGCAGAGGTCCTCCTGCATGACATCATGTGTATTTGGTGCTGTGAGGTGTTTAGAGCATGCGAGTGTGAACTTTCTTTGTGGACAGGAAGCAAAGGAAGGAAAGTGAATTTAGGAAAACAATGGCCATCTTAAAAAAGAGGTCAGACTTTAAACAAAAGTATGCCAGCCTATTTCATATTTCTACTTATTTGGAAACAAGGCTGTCGAGCTGTCCTGACAGGCTCTCTTAGATCGAGCTGGGCCCTAAGAGCGCCTTTTATGCAGGGCTTAGTGGGGAAGTTTGGTGAAATGAGCCCACGGGAATTCTGCAACCACCTTTGCCACAGGGAAGCCAGTGCAAGCTTTCAGCTTTTAAAGGGCCGGTGTGATGGAGCTCAGGGCCGGTGGGTTAATGGCATTACGCTTATTAACTATCTCATTTAATTCTCACCCCAGTGGGTTTTATCTCCCATCTGAGAAAACAGGCTCAGAAAGTCATTTCTTCCTGCGCGGTCAGCACTAGTGAGTGGGCAGAACCGTGCCTAGGTCATTTGATGCCAAATGCTCACCCCAACAGAGTGAGGATAAAGAAGAAAGTGAATGGAAGTTAGGATGAGAACCAGTGAGTGTGTGGCCTGCGGTCAAAGGCTGCAATTACCTCTCCTGTGGCTTGGCCAGGACCGTCCCGCTCGTTAGCATGTTTGGCCAACAGTTGCTCCCAATGAGGGGACTTGGGAAGGTAGAGAGAAAAATAGCAGTCATGTGGTAAAAGTGTTAAGGTTTGTAGATGCAATGAATCAATACAGGAAGAAAATAGTCAAGTTGGGAGAAGAGAAATCACTTCCCCAACATCCAAGCTTAACTGATTTGCTTTGGGTTCAGCCTTCCACTCTTGAGTCCAAATACTACATCATGTCAGAATGTTCCTGTCTTGAAATGGTAACCTAATAATCTTCCCAGCCCTCAGGGAGATGGAGCATCGTTTATTCCCTTCACCTTCTGCCCTTAGAAAGCACAGTCTTTTGGAAATTATCTTTGGTTCCTTGGATTTAAGCACCGAGGGCACGGCAGGCTTGTTGTGGTTCAGAAAGAATGCACGCTCTCCATGGGCCTGTTCAGCCCCCACTCCGGGAAGATGCCACTTGGCCTCAAAATATTAATGTTGGTGAGTTAAACTGGACCCTTAACCTCCTTTCCAAGTCATAACGGGTATGCAAACAGAGGGGTGGTCCTGTGCGAGCTGGAAATAATGTTCTTGGCTGCCGCATCCTTCTCTGTCTATTTTAGTCCTAGGGGACATGGCTTTTTGCTTCTTTGAGACTTAGGAGTCTTGAGGTTTTACTGCAAAAAAAAAAAGAAAGAAAAAAAAAATTCGGTGTGGTTTTAGAAGGCAAGTCACTTTGAGTAATTTAAACCCTCATTTATCCAAACACAGAGGCTGAGGACCTCTTAGCAAACTGGGTCCCATGTAATAAAGCTTTTGGCAAAGATTTGTCATCTGTCCTGTGCTCTGCCCGCGATCTTACCTAGCAAGTCCGATTGTCATTTTTTCAAGCCAGCTTGGTCCTGCTGGTTTCTCTTCATAGGTGTGCATTTTGTGCAGGTGTGTGTAGATGCCTATGCACATGAGCGTGTGCTGTACAGGAGGTCACGTTAGAGAGAGCAGAGGCTGCGGCTATTTACCAAGCCCTGCAGTCAGTGAGGTTCAGGGATAATTAAGAGAAATCTCCATTGGCAGAAATGTGCCTGCTTAGGTCTGCTTCTCATTTCGGACAATTGGAAAAGGCAATCACTCAAGTTTTATTGATGCCAAGGAGTTTTTCACAGTCATCAACATGGGTTACAAAAATGAAGTTGTTGACATCTTATTTCTGGGGGTTTTTCTTTCAAATAATTGTGAGCCCTCAAGCATCATATATTCTGAAATAAGGCAGTTCCACTCCAGAACTTAGCATTTTCAATGCAATGCATGCAGCTGATCTTATGAACATTCTGCCAAATCCGTGATCAATCATATCCATCTGTATCTTTTAAGCCCATTCAGAGTTCTCCCTCTGCTGTAAGACACAGGAAGAATAAAATCTAAGAGTAAAGTCAGAGTAAAATCTGACCTTGATTTTACTCCAAAAGGTGTGAGATAAGATTTAAATCACACATGACTGCTTTTAGCTATTTCTTAACATGATATATATATTTTGGACACTGACTCCCAGGGTGTTGTAGAGTTTGGCCTGCTCCCTCAAGCTCTCTGTTAGTTAGCTCTTCTGAACTGCTTTGTTTTCACTCTTGGACCATCCTGGGCTGAGGCTCTGGTTGGGAGCTCAGTTCAGCCGCTGTGAGCCCCAGTGATCAGATCCCTAGATCCTAGGAACTCGTTTGAAATCTGCTAGGTTTCCCAGTTTCCACGGGCTGGAAGAGGACACCTTTCCTCTCCATTTGTAGAGTGACAGCAGCCAGGACTTAGCTCTTGGCAGCAGCCCTCTGTCCCTGTCATGGAGGGCCAGGCTCTGTGCTCACTTGATCATGATGCGGCATGAGGCCGGCTCAGCCAGTCCAGGGCTGCCTTCTGTGAGCTCAGAGCAGACGATCTCAGCAGGGCCTTGGTGCCTGCCCCTCATGGCTGATCTCATGATGGAGGTGCTGTTTCCCTCAGGCCAGCTCCCCGAGGGCTCAGACCTGAAACCAGGTGCACAGGAAGCTGAGTCACGAGGGGCCGACACAGTTGCTCTCAGCCCAGGGGAACGGAGGGGAGCTCATTACAGCTGGCAGAAGTCCTCACCATAAAAGCATAGGTATTTACTAGCCCAGGAAGGAAATGGAGTGAGCCATACAATAGTATTACCATGGAACAACTCTATGAAAGTTGCAGTTTTAGCCATCTTTTGTTTAAGATCAAAGAGCTAAGTGGAATAATGGGATAAATTGAAGGTATCTGTCAGGCCACCGGGATGATCTCATTTGCTTTCTATCATTTCTAAAACTGGAGCCAATTTCAGAAACTGAAGCCACCCCTTGCCACCCCTATTCTAGTGGGTAAATACTATTCTAAGCTGCCCTTACCAATCTCCACTGAAATCCTTGTGCACATTATGTGCACATCTGTAGTTCCTTTCTGTGGAAGAGAAGCTGAAGGTTAAATAAGTTCCCCAATGCCACAAAAGAGTTTAACAAGATCTGAAGATTTTTCTCAAACCACCTCATCTATCATCCATCTAAAAATGTGCTTCTCCCTCCAGATATGTGCAATGCGGCAATCAGTTGCCATGGAGACCACACTCTGGCCCCGTACCCTCAACACCGTGGTTAAATAAGTGGTAACGTCAGACCTCTCAAAGCATCTCAGCGGCCCAATCCAGATACCAGAGCTCCAGCAAGCACAGGTCTGGCTAAGTGTGGGTGCAGTGTTGGGAGCTCGTGGGAGCCTGGGTGGTCTAGTGCATCTGGCCAATGTTTAAATGCTGACTTCATGCGTGGGGCTGCCATGGTGGGTTGTGATAAAGACACAACTCCTGTGAACTGCTGATAAGAAAGAACATTGTAAAAGAAACCATTTGTAACTGGCTATGGCAAACTCTTCTCTGCCATACATCTGGATTCATGAAGTGCAATATGACCCCAACAGAGCTTTAATGTGTTCAGGAGCTGGTTTTTCTTTATTTTCCTCTTGTCCCTCTAATGAGTGATTCCCTGCACGCCCATGTCTGCCGATGCCCAGTGCATACATAGCTAGAAGTATAAATGAGTGTGTTGACCACTGAAGGTCAAAAAATATTTTTTTTACATGATGTTGCTATAAATGACGGGACTGTGGATTTGAGCCTGCTGCAAACTTTAGGTCCTCTGTCAGTGGCCTGTTGCAAAAGCTCTGCCCAGCTGGGTAGTTCCATATGGCGCCATACTGACCAGTTACACTGCCTTTCTTCTGGATTTTGAAAATGAGACACACACAGGGATGCTGACATTGGGCCGGGTAAGCCAGATGACTCACAGGGAGAGTCTGTGAGCTGACACCTTCTGACAGCAGGGCCTGTGCGGGCTTAGGAGCATTTGATTGGCAGCAACCAAAGGGAGATGCAGAGAAGAGAAAAGTCAGATCTCCATGTGGGGTGCAGGGCAGAGTGCAGGGCACACTTGCGCAGGACGGGGTGAAAGATGCCTCCCTGCAGACAAATTTCCTTAAGTGAGCCATGTGTTGGTCATGAAATCCTGAATCCACGAAAGGAGCTATTCTTTCAAAGCTCCTTTCTCCCTCTTCAAGAAATCTAGAAATCTTTATTCTTCTCAATTATTCTAAACTCTACCAAACTTTCAGCCCATACCCTAGATTTGTACCCCTCCCTCCTCATAGGCACTCTCTAAGGACCAGGGACATAGTGGTTTAGCTTTTCCAGGAAGCTGAGGGTTCCCAGCAGAGCTGGGAACTTCTCTTGAGTCTTTTTCCTCTGAATCATCCTTGCTGTGCTACTGCTGGACTGAAATGATCCCACAGCGGCCCCACTCCGTCTTCAGAGCTCAACTTGCTCAGTGGGGATGACAGTGGAATGGAGAGCCGTGTCCATTTCTCTTGCCCTCAAGATGTAACACCTATGAACCTGCAGCTTCCCCATTACCTGAACACCCCAGCCCCCAGTGAATTCTCCCGCACAGCTGCCGCCTCCCACCAGGTGCCTCTTCATCGCTGCCTACGGCAGCTTCTGGCTGCTCCCCACTCAGAACGTGATCTCTCTCTGCCTCTCGAGCCCTGTCTGTCCTCAGCAGCTAGGCTGTGTCCTGGGGCTCCTGCACTCTGGCTGCCCTCACAGTGACTGCCCAGGTAGGGTTTAGTGGCAGACCCAGAGAATGAGAATGGCAAACAGAAATGCATCCTCAGTGTCCTGTGTGCTGTCTGTCTCCCTTGCTCCGGCCCATGGTCTCCCTGGGGCCAGGAAAGCACCCGCCATGGTCATCACTCTATCCAGTGCTGCACGAAGTGCTTTGTAGGACAGGTCTCAGGCATCCCTGCTGACCCAGCCACCACTGACCAACCACCCACAGGAGTGGCCGATTGTGCCTGCCGAGAAATGTGCACACATTATCTCATGAGCCCTCTTAAAAATTATCTGAAGAAAACACTGTTTCTATTCCCATTTTACAGATGAGGAAACAGGCTCAGAACAACAGAGGAAGTGTCGCCTCAGCCTGGCTAGTCAGCAGAATCACCCTGAAGCTTTTGAAATACGAAATTTCTGAGCTTCTTTCCAGATGTCCTGAATCAACATTTCTGGAGTTAAAATATCTGTAATTTCCAAGAGTTGACCAGGAGCTCCTGATGATTAGTGGAGTTTGGGGCTAAATTAATTATTCAGGTTCCGAAGATAGTAGGAGAGAGAGTCATGATTTACACCTGGGAGTAGCTGGCTCTAGGACCTCTGTCCTCCTGCTACAGGGACTAGGGGTGGCAGCCTCTCTGCCTGTCCTTGGAGAAGTGGAGCCTCAGGGAGTGTCTGCCCACAGAGTGAACAGCTGCAAGGCAGACATTAGAGGCCACATCCTTGACCCTGGTCTGTGGCATATTCCATTCCCTGGCTGCCTTGATGCATTTATATCCCAGGCACACGGGCCATATTGGCTGCTCTGGAAGCCAGAATTTGCAATGACTAGAATGTAATATTTCAGAAATGAGTTTTGGAGCCTGGTTATTTTCAAATGAGGTAACACATCTGAATGTGGCACAAGTGAGCAAGAGTGTATACAAAACACCTACTTTGTGGCCTGGGAGTGGCCCTGCCCACCTTCCCTTCTCAGAGTTCCCTGGACACCGGCGTGATGCCAGGGCCTTGGCTGGGGACTGGGATTCACAGGTGAGGAGAGTACCCTAGCTTCTCTGCAGGAGTGAATGGCCCAGCTGCTCTCTGGCATACTGTAGCAGGCAGCCAGGATGGCCTGTGGGAGGAGACAGGCAGTGCAAGGGATGGCATCTAAGCCTGCTGACCAGAAACGACCAGAAGGTGCCAGTCATGCAAGAATCTCATGGGTAGGTGTGGGGAGTGGTGGTGCAGAAAAGCTCCTGCAGACATGTGGGCCTGCTGCTTCCTGCATTGGAAAAAGCCAGTTTCACTGGGGCAAAGGGTAATGAAGAAGTGTTGGATGAATTATAAATGTCAGTTGAACCCCCTTGTGAAGATTTTTTTACTGCTTGAGTGATCAAAAACATTCTCAATTGTTTGCATTTTTCACTTTGGTGTTTGTTTTTGCTTCTGCCTGCCTGGTGTCCACCTCATCTTCTGGTGAGGGCTCCCCAGTTTTGTGCTGGAGGCCCTTTCTCTATAGGGTAGCTTTCTAGTGGGGCTGTCAACCAAGTTGTCCTAACCTGTTCCCATCTTTGCTGACCAATGAGGGAGGATTTGACCCAAGCCAGGTCAATCCACTGTTCTCTCCTTGGAAGTTTTGTCTGAGAAGAGAAACTGGAAGTGCGATTGCCCTGGGCTTCCATTCGCCCCAGTGAATGCACCCCGAAGGCACAGGCCATCATCAATTCAGTTTCTCCATATCACTGAACTATCCTGAGTCCTGTCCGTTTGGAAGTCTGGTCCTTCTATTTCTATTATTTGAATCTCTCATAGCCTTCCAATTCAAAACTTTTTTGCCTTCATGAGCCATGGTTGTTTTCAGCTGCTAGCCACCAAAACAGAAACAAAAGCAAAAACAACCAAGAGATCCACAAGGCTAGAGAATACGCTCCTAATTCTGAGGATGCTGTGGTGCAGTGGAGGAGCTTACCCCTGGAGAACTGCCTGTTGTTCGCGCTATGCTTTGGGAAATAATCCCAAAATAATCCTGGCCCTTCTCTCCTTCCTTTCCAGTTTGGATTTGTTTCCTGCATATTTTGGCTTTTGCCAGATGTCTCTCTTCTCAGATGACCCCTAGCTTTGGGTTTTCCAAGATTCCCCGGTCAGGCTCTGGCTTCTGTGCTCTCTGCTCTCTCTTCTTCTCAGTCCCTCCCTGCAGGCAGTGATGCCCTTCTGCTGACTGCTGCCTGGCCCAGGGTCAAGCCCAGTATACCTGGAGACAACATGATTGCCTATGTAGAAAATCTGATGGAACCTACAAAAAAGCTACTGTAACTAACAAGTGAGTTTAGCAAGGTTGCAAGACACAAAATCAAATACAAAAATCAATTTTATTTTAATATACTACAGCAACAACACCCCAAAAACTAACATTAGAAATAGTATTATTTATAACAGCACAAAATATTAAATACTTAGAGATAAGTCTAACAAAACATGTGAAAGACCTCTACTTATACCAACAACAAAATATGTTGTTGAGAAAAATTAAATTAAACCTAAATAAATAGAGAGTGATATGTTGTTTGTGAGTTAGAAGATGCAACATTATTACAATGTAATTCTCCCTAAATCAATAGAGTCAATAGGATCCCAATAAAAATGTCAGCTTTTCTTAAGAAAAATTTTAAGTTAATTCTAAAATTCAAACGACATAGAGTAAAATTTAAAAGACCTAGAGTAGCCAAAACAACTTAAAAAAAAAAAAAGAACAAAGTTGGAAGACCAACAATGCCTGATGTAAGGACTTATTATAAAGCTACAGTAATTAAGATAGTGTAGCACGGGTATTAAGATAGATAAGAAGATCAATGGAACAAAATAAAGAGTCAAGAAACAGACACACTTATATGGGATATTGATTTTCAAGAAAAGTGCAGAAGCATTTCAGTGGAGAAAGGATAAGTCTTTTCAACAAAAGACTGTAACAATGAACATATCCATGCAAAATAAAATGAAATTTTAATTTATATCTTGTATCATATACAAAAGCTTAACTCAAATGAATCATAGACTTAAATGTGAAATCAGAAGCTCCAAATCTTCTAGTAGAAAATGGAGATGAAAGTCTTCATGATCTTGAGTAAGTCCAAGATTTTTTCAAGGTACTATACCAAAAGCTTAATCCATAAAATAAAAATAAAATGGGTACATTGAACTGCATTAAATTACAACTTCTGCTCTTCATTGTTGATGGAATGAAGACAGACTACAATCTGGGAGAAAATATTTGCAAATAAAATATCTGAAAAAAGACTTATACCCTAAATATGTAAAGAGCTCTCAAAACGCAATACTAAGGAAAAACAACTAAATGTGCAAAAGATGTGAACAGACATCTCACCACAGAAGGCATAAAGATGCAAATAAACACATGGAATTATGCTTAACTTTTTAGGAAAATGTAAAATAAACCCACAAAGAGATACCACTACACAGCTATTTGAGCAACTAAAACTAAAAAGACAACATACCAAGTGTTGGCAGGAATGTGGAGAAACTGGAACTCTTCTACACATTGGAAAATGATTTGGTAGGCTACTGACAAAGTTCAATATATGCCTGTAACATAATCCATCCGTTCCACTCCTGTCTATTTATCTAAGATAAGTGAAAGCGTATATCCATACAAAGAGTTACACATCAATGTTCACAGCAGCTTTATTTGCAGTAGCCCAAACTGGAAACAATCTAAATGCCCATCAGTAGATTAATGGATAAACAATCTGTGGTATGTACATACAATGGATTACGACTTGGCAACAAGAATGAACTATACTGAGTGAAATAAGCCAGAAAAATTAAAAAGAGCACACACTGTATGATCCATTGACTTATATTCAGCATCTCCTATCAATCTATGTGCCATGCTCCCCTGTGACAAATTTCTTGTGGACAGTGATATAGTCAAAGTAAATTTTCAGTTCCTGGACTCTATCACATTTCTTTGGTGCCTCTGAGAAATTGTGTTGAAATATTTATCTTCGTTATTTATTTCCCAAATTCCCAAGCCAGCTCTCTCCACAGGAGTCCCTAGAACACTTTACTAACAAAATTAAACAGAGGATTGTCCAGGAAACACACTGGCTATATGTCACATGTTGCTAGATTGATGAACTGCATCTTCTAGAACTATTATCAGCATCCAGCTTCTGGGGATGTCTAAGTTGGCATATGCTGTTGTCATTGAACAGCAAGCTCAAGGACCCTGCTTCCTCTATCTGCTCATGGAGCCTTTGCTTCTTTCCATTATCTGTCACTTATCAGTTCCAGTCTTGGCTATAAGAAGATTGAGGCTTCCTTGAGGTCAAACAGAGCTCCTCCCCAAGGTTGGCTGCAGAGGGAGAATCATATCCCTGTGCCAAGATTCACCTTCGCCTTGGGGTTTCTGTGTGACTGTCCCTACTTCCTATCCTTGGGAGGATTTCATGTGCTGAACAACTCAGGCTTAAGCAAAGAAAGATGTCCCTTCCCTAGCAGCAAAATCAAGGCAAGCCCATGCCATTTAGACAAGGCTTTGCAGGAGTTGGGGATAATGTAAAAAAAAAATAGAAAGAGTGGCATAAAGTTGACTGATGTGGCTCAACTTCATGGTGGTTGTCTCAGAGCTCTCCAGCCAGAATCCCACACTTAGTGATCAACACTCCCACATCCAGAAAGCAGAGTAAGATGTAAGAGGTCCCTTATCTGTCTGCCTTGGTAGAAAAAGGAAGTTTCTATTTCCTTTCTGATAAACTCTTTCTCCCAATTATTGATGTCAAGAATGCCCACCCACCCTATCTCCTTTAGAAGAACTCTCATGTAACCACCTGGCCTTTCAGGCCTCCCCATCGTAGCCATATTAGATGGTTATTAATACAATAGACAACCTTAATACAATAGGCTCAATGGTCATTGCCTCAACACAGGCATCCACATGCCCAGGGCCATATCACATAGGACAGAGGAGTAACAAAGTGTGGCCTGGTAGAAACAATGTCTACATAACCGATCCAGCCAGTCTCACACTTTATCAGCCAGAGAGGACAAAGGCGGTCACGTTTATACTATATCCCATAAACACTAGATTCCCTGACAATGGCACACCCCCTACTCCAGCCCCACTGCATAGCAAGTGTTCTAGCATTGCCCTGGGATTTCTCTCCTTAGACGTTCCCAGGAATTTCAAAAGGGAGCACACTCTTGACTTGGTGTCAGGCCAGGGTGTTCTCACAGCTTGTCTGGGGTGGGTACTGGAGACTTAGGCTTGCCCCTGGAGGTCAGACTCAGAAACTGGCTTACAGATGGTAGCAGGGGAAATCCCTCCCTCTCTGGCAGCTGTAGTGATATAAATTGCTGCACAACTCTGCCTCTGGTAAAAATACAAGGACACCTGTTTTGCCTTCTCCCCAAGGACCCTTAGGCTTCCCTGTATTCCCACTGTGCAGGGGGGCCTCAGTCAATGCTGTCTGACCCTCGGGTGTGGGGACACCTTGGATTCATCATTAAGGGAGTATCTCAAGGACAATCTGCCTGAGCTCTGAAAGACTACTGCTACTTTTTTTTTTTTTACACCAAAAGATATACATTTTTCCCCTCTGAGTTCACACATGCTGCCACATGTGTTGTGTCAAGATGGGATCTAATGTAAGCTGATAATAAGATGCCACCCCCAGTGACCATGAAAGGTCCTCATGTGTAAGGTGATTTACCTTTCAGGAACTACTTTTCCCTTCTGGCAACCTAACCTTGGGTGGGGCATCTTGGTCTACCACCCATACTTTGATAGTTTCAAGCCTCAATGGATGGGGAGAATAGCTTATTTGTGTAGTTCCTTTCTCCCAGGAGACCCTCTGTCCCATACAAAATTCATGGTAGCACATCAGTGTTGGGGACAGAATCATTATCTAATTCCACTGGCCTCCAAGTATGTCCAGAATATTTAGTTTTGAATCAGAGACGCTTGATCAGGCTAGAGCCTCAGTCTCTCCAATGACGAAGGAGAAGGGAATCCTCAGATTCTTAATTTAGGTTTGATTCTGTGAGAATCAAAAGTTAGGATTTTGTGAGGAAAGACTGGAAGATAATTCCTCAAGTGTCTCATTTTAATTGTAAAGCTGTCTGGGACCACAGCAGTCAGAAGCCTCATTGAATGCAGGGGTGAAAGAAGAAAAATGGCAGATGATGCCTCCCCATGAGTAAACAAGGACGCCTACTGGGGAGGAGTGAGTAGGGAGCTCTCCTCTTGCATCTCTGGGGTGTGTCCAGACACCAGCCCATTCTTGTTCTCTGCCTACTTGTTGTGTCAAAGAACAGCATTTCAACAAATTGAGTTTCAAAGATCTAATTAGTTTTTCTTAGTGATTCATGAATTGGGCAGCATTGCATCTAAAAAATAGGTGCTCCAATGAACTGAGAAGAGGGGGTGAGCTTTATAGGCAGAAAAGACTGAAGAAAGCAGAAACAGGTTATAAAAAATGGATTTGGTGTTTCAAAGCTGCTTTCCTCATGGGGTAAAGCTGAGCGTACTTCCTTATTATTCTGGCTGAGGTTGACTGGGTTCCTTTTGATTGGTTGCTGTGAGTTTTTCAGAATCTTCTTTTCTTGGTTCGGTTTGATCAGGTGGCACCTAGCATGAGGGACTCCATTCTGGTTTGGTCTGGCCTGTTGGGCCAAGAGCCGGTGCCCAGTCTAAAACAATGGGCTCCCATAAACTTTACGTACCATGTACAAAGTCTGACATGGTTTGATTATATTTATCTCTTTTTCTGTGCATGTCTAATCAAATTCTACGTTTATTTTAGAGACAGAACCAAAGTGGGGTAACTGAGAGTATGTGCCTTCTTTTGTGGATGAACGTCCCTGACAAGGTGGTGCTGTCTGTGAAAGGTTGGTGTGGCCACTTTGCACATTCTTGTAAGGCACATCTTGGGGCAAGGTGGGGCTGGGGCTTCAACTCCTCTTGCTTCCACCTGCTCGGAGAGTTTTCTGTTCAGTTGCCACCTGGGAATGACTTCACATGATTGTCTTGATGGTAGTGCTCGGAGAGGCTCGGATGGCAAATTGGAGGCTCGAGTAACAAAGGTGTTTCCCTAACCTTAGAGAACAATCCAGTCTTCTTTCCTCTCAGGGTACAGTTACCCATTCACATATTTTGTAAATCCCACCCTGCCCAGCTTGTCTGTGTCTGTCTTAATTTGCTGTAGGGCTTAATCTCAGTCCCTTTAAATCTCTCTCGACAAGTGTCTATTGCAACAATGAATCCTAATAAATAACAGGGGTTGAGAATCTCTTATCTGAAATGCTTGGGACCAGAAGTATTTTGAATTTTGGATATTTTGGATTTTGGAATAGTTGCATTAGACTTAGCAGTTCAGCATGCCAAGTCTAAAAATCTGAAATCTGACATGTTCCAATGAACATTCCTTTGAGTGTCATGTTGGTGCTTCAAAAGTTTCTGATTTTAGAGCATTTCAGACTTTGGATTCTGGGATTTGTGATGCTCAGTCTGTATAGGGAATGAGGAGGAACAAGGACAAAATCCTTGACAAAAGCATTTGATAGTCATCAGAACTTAGAGCATTCAGGAACTACAAATGAGATCTCTCTCATAGTTTTAATTAGCCGGGGGTATACTTGAAGACTTCAAAATCCTTTCAAAAATAAACCTTCCCCACCCCTTCATTTAGGCAAGATTGAGAACATAATGGATTTAGGGTTTCAAAAGCTAACAGGTCCTCGCAGGGGACTGACAGACAGCGGGTTTTGGAAACATATGTCTTTGAAACATTTTTTCATAGGCGTTTGAATTCCAGCTGGTGGACTGCATACGGGGTCAAAATAAGCATTCTAGCTTAAAAACAACAAAAAAAGAAACTGGGCTGAAGTTTGCCCTGAGCTAAAGAGAAGGTCTTGTTCTTGTGGCAGCAGCAGCTGCAAACACACACCAGAGCAGAAGTTGGGACGACCAGGGACTTTCTCAGAGAAAAATGATGGCTTTGACTAAAAGGAAAACATATTTACATCTTTATACATTTTTCTGTCTTCTCCACTTCCCTCACTCACCTCCTTTCCCACCTACCAGGCTTTGTGGAATGTAGCAGGTGATGCGTCAGAGAGAACGGCCACTGTGGCACAGTGTGTGTAGAGGAAAAACGACTTTTCAAACCCTCCCTCCATGGAAAGTAGGGTGTGTTATGGGCTGAATTCTTTCCCCCCAAATTCCTATGTTGAAGCTCTGGTTCCCAGGATAGTGTCAGAAGGTGACTATATTTGAAGATAGGGCCTGGTGGTTATGTTAAAATTAGGCCATTAGGGTGGGCCCAAATCCAATATGACTGGTGTCCCAATAAGAAAAGGAGATGAGGACACAGACTCACGCGAGGGATGGCCATGTGAGGGCACGGGGAGAAAACAGCCATCTGAACCGAGGAAAGAGGCCTCAGGAGAAACCAACCCTGCCGGCACCATGATCTTGGACTTCCAGCCTCCTGGACTTCAAGAAAATACACTTCTGTCATTTAAGCTGCCCAGTCTGTGGCATTTGCAAGAGCGACCCCAGTTGACTAATGTGGGGCCCCTCTCTGCTCAACCCTGGAGTCATAAGAAAACCTCAACCCAGGAAGGCCACAGAGGGCTCCCTGGTCAGGACTCTCCTCAGGAAGTTCTCTGCTGACAGTGGATATCTGGGAAGAACAAAGAACAAGCTGCCTTTGCAGGGACAGAGGTCTCAGGAATGCTCAGTTTGGGGCACTGGCCAGAGTCATAAGCCTGGAAACAGACAGAGGTTGATTAACATTTGGCGTGTGGATCCCTCAAAGGGAAAACCTTTCATGTGCATGAGAGGTGGCTCTTGGAAGAAAGAAGTGAGAACCTTGAATTCCTCTTCCAGACAGGCCCGTCACTAAATCCCACACTCTTTCTTACAAATACAATTATATTAACAGATTTTTCACAATGGTTGATGTCAGAATAAAGGAATAATCACCTTTTCAGAAAAACAGGGACAAAAGTTTCTCACATATAAGCCCACTAAACAGTAACTACTAAAAGATGGGCTGCAGTTAGACGGAAATTCATCAGAATCCCAGGTTCTCAGGTTCTCAACATATAAATTCTAGATTACTTCTAGGCTAGTGCTTCTCCAGCTTCACTGTGATGCAAATCATGGAATCACATAGGATTTTTTTTTTTTAATTGTAGATTCTAATCCAGAAGGTCTGAGTGAGGTCCATGAATTTGCATGTCCAATTAGCCCCCAGAGACACTGGTGCTGCTGGGGGGCCACCCTTGGAGAGCTGGGCAGAGTCTCCATGCGCATTCTGACCTGTGTCTGGGTCCAGTGCAGCGGTGGCCCCCACCCACCCTTGCTCCACAGCACTCACAATTCCTGCTGTGCTCCTGACACCTGGCATCGGGGACAGATGAGTAAGACAGTGAGACACAGGGGCGAGAGGGAAAAGGGTATGTACAGAGCCAGACGGGTCAGAGCTCGACCCTGAAGAGCACAGAGCTAACTCTGCAACCTTAGATGAGGGTTCTAACCACTTAGACACTTAGTTTTGCTTTCTGTAAGATGGGCACTCTACGTTTCATAAGGTAGACCTAAAAAATTTTGACACTTAGCTTACCTCAGACAAAAAAGAAAACAGTGAGCTCTCCGAGGGTCAAATGAGGAGGCTACAGAGAGACCCTTGGGGCAGAGTCTGGGGTTTCGCCCCTGTGTAGGATGAGGATGGGGTACTGGACCACAGTAAAGGAGGGGTAGAAATTGAGGCTGGCACATAAAGTCTAGAGCTTCATAAAGCTGTCCCTTACTCTAAATAGAAACTCAAAAACACAAGAATTCTGTAAGAAACTTTATTGTTTGGGGGAGAGGGGATAGAAAGTCATCCCTGAAAAATTGAAATGCCAAGTTGCACACACACAGATGTGCAATCCAAATTTGTACAACGAGTCTGGTGTGGGAATTCCAAGTGGAGAAATTAAAATAACTGTTCAAGACCATTAAAGTCTTGTATTTTTAGCAGAAGAAAATGTGAAATTATTGCTGTAAGGAAACTTCACAGCCCAGAGGTCATGGGACTCCCACAGAAAAAACAACGCCTTGAAGATGAGCTGACAATCAGAATTATAAACCCACCGCCAAGACAATGAACCGCCACGAGGGAGCGTCAACAAATGCAATAAACAGAATCAGCACCTTCAAAACTGCAAAGCATGCATTCTTCTGAAAAGAACAAAGAAATGAAAAGATTTCGAAGTATGAAAGACACAAGAGAATAAATAAAAACCATACTCAAAGCATTAATCAGTGTGGAAAGTGATTTGAAAGAGGGCCACAGAAGTTCTTTAGGTGAAAAGCATAGTCATTGAAAAATAACTCAGTGGCAGAGTAAAACACAGATGAAGCACGGCTGAAGGACTGGTGAACAGGAAGATGGTTCTGAGGACACGAAAGAGAATGCGGCACAGAAGGAAAAAGACACAGCAGCTGAGAGACATGGAGGGGATGGAGGTTGGGTCCTTGAAACAGGAATTCTGGGAGAGAACAAAGTAAAAGGAGGACCAGCAATATTTAAAGAGATAAAGGCTGAGAATCTTCAGATTTAAAGAAAATACACATTTTTATTTTAGGGAAGCATAGGAGTTCTAGAGAAGAATGAATAAAAATAGAAGTATGCTAGATGTATTAACACCAGAGAACATTACAGAAAGAGACACTCTTTCTTACAAAAACAATTATATTAACAGATTTTTCACAATGGTTGATGTCAAAATAAAGGAATAATCCCCTTTTCAGTAAAACAGGGACGAAAGTTTCTCCCATATAAGCCCACTAAACAGTAACTACTAAAAGATGGGCTGCAGTTAGATGGAAATTCACTCAGGGCAATCCCTCACCCAGTGCCTTTGAGTGCCTGGGACATTTAGAGCAAAGGGGTGTCCCTAGGACCTTGGACCGTCTAGAGACAGAGAGGCCACGGGGAACAGGAAAAAGAGCATGGCATGGGGTGAAGGTGGGGTCTGCAGTGTGTTATCAGGAAAACGAATGGATGACTACTTTGGCATGATTAGGTGGTGGGATGTCCTAAAATGCCAGGTCCACACAGTGGCCTCCACACATGGGGAGCCGCGGACAGGTGTTACCAGGCAGGAGGCCAGGCACTTGGCACTGCAAGGCACAGCCTGAAGATGAGTGACAGTGAGAGCTTGAACCAAGGAAGTGGCGGGGGCGGGGGGGAATTCTGTGGTCTTCTGCTTGTCAAATCCAGGTACACACAATAAACACACGTGTGTGATCGAGGCATATGTGCAGAGACATGGCTCTGCTGTGTCACTGTGAAATTTCTAGCCTCTATTATGGGGTTTAGTGGTCTCCAAAGATGGGGAGCATGTATCAAGAGGTACTCAGGATAGCTATCAGTCTGTACTGGTTTCATGTAAGGAAATCTATTTCTTTATAATATTTCATTTGTGGAATGACCCTGGTTTCCTGCTGTGGGACCCTGTGTCTGAGATGGGGTTTCATAAATACTGAAGCAGAACCCTTCAGCACAGGGGTGATGGCTGCATCTTCATTTGTTTCTTTGCTTCCAGGACATCAGTATTCAGCAATTCCTTTGCACTGGTTATGGATCTGCAGAATCTATGATCTGCACTGGGGGTCCTGGGTGGGCTGGGGCTCAGGATCACAGCAGGAATGGCTGTGCTGATGTGCGCCCACTGTCCACGGACAACCAGCCCTGCTTTAGGCAACAGAGGGGACTATGGTGGCTCCAGTATGCAAACAGCTCAGTTCACAAATCATTCAGTTGGGGATATTATTCAAAATCTTCCCTCTTCTTTAGAAGTTGAGATTTCTGAGCCTTCCCATGCTGGGGCTTGCTTCAGGGAAAGGATGTGGTCAGTTCTGCTCCCCCCACCACCGCTGTCCCAATCTTTCCCATCCACTAAGTGCTGTTTCAGAGGAGGGAGGGAGAAGGATGAGGGAGGAGAGGTCTGGGACGGGACAGCTCCTGCCTAGCCAGGGGCTGCGTTGTCTCTGGGTCCAGAATGAGATAAAAGTAGATTCTTCATCTTGTTGATACCATTGAGAGTCCTTCAGGGAGTCCTAGCTGAAGATGTGTTTTTTTTCACCAAGACAGACACACCTTTATTCCAGGTGGTTTCCTGGAACTCCTTCTTTAGCATGTAGGATCCAGGAGCTTCTTGCTGTTGGGTCCCTCTCTCCCTTCAAGTGGCCTTTTAGACAGAACCCAACTACTGCTGCTCTGTCTTTTTGGTGACCCCATCTGTTCCCCAGGAAGCATGATAGCACCTGGTGTCTGAAATCCTTGGGAGTGGGCTTACCCTGCCCGAGTCTCATCTGTCACTGTAGGCACCTCAGTGAGTCAGACAGGCAGCCCAAAAGCCTCCCAACTTTAAGGAAGCAATTCAAGCCTCCACATGAAGAATCAGCACCATCTGCCCCTTGCCAGGTGGGACTGCAGATTTCTGCCAAGATGTGAGGTCAGCATGCCCTTCCCCTCCCTGCTCTCTAAACCCTTTGATTTTTGGTCTGGTTTAGGGGCTCAAAATGAAGCTACTCCTTGGAAATTTTCTTTGTAAATTCTGGCGGTGGTGTTCCAGTTTGCAATTTCAGCACCACAGGAGCATCAAAATTTCAGTGTGACACTTTGTGACATGTAAATAGGGAACACAGTTGCCCATGTTCTTTTTTTCTTTTATTTTGCTGATTGGAGTCAAACAGAAAGGATGGGAGACCACTGCTCTAGACTTTTGATGCTTATCTTAATTAACCATTCTAAGAGATTTCTGGCCCTTCTACACCAAGGTTCTTTGCTTCAGAAATTGCAGTAGAAAAGCACAGCTCAGCTTTTGAGACAAAATCCATCATTTGGCTGCCTAGCTTCCAAAAGAAAGCTCCAAATAATTCTCCTTCCAGACTCAGACATTCCAGGCCCTATCAGAGCTTAAACGTGCTTTTTCTGTTTGGTCAGTCTGAGTTAAATTACTCTGGGCATTTTTGAGTTTCATGAACAGGAAAAAAACTTTTTCAACCTGAGAAATAAATGGAAGCCATTCATTTTGGCAACAGATAACTCCAAAAGATGTGACCTTTCAGAGTTCACACTGCCTATGTGAATTGTTTCCTTGGAGAAACAGAATCTGCATGAGTTCCATCAAGCAATGTCAAGGAGAAAATGTTAAGTGATGGAAGAAGAAAACATATTTATAAGACAAGTAATGTTTAGAGCCAATTATTCTCCTTGATTTCCCGACTCACTGTACGTCTGGGCTTCAACGTCGGGCAAAATGTTTTATATCACTTTAGTAACCAGATTAGTTTGGCTGAATACATACAGTGATTTGATTTAGAGAAAGTGATCATTATGGTGGCTAGAAAAATAAGTCTCTATAGAAATGGGATAATTCGATAGCTACTCGGTCGGACAGATTTGTGTGGGACCTTGCGTAAACAAATCCAAATGGTACTTTTCCCCTTGGTGGATTCCTTTGGTAATCAACCTACCAGTTTCTGGAAATGGACCATTATGCAAATTCGTAAAATACAACAAGATCTTTTCACCTTGTGATGTTTATAATTCTTTCCCTTGGAAATAAGATCTTTAAATGAAAATCTCTGTGGTAATGCTCCATGAAGAGTAACACCATAAATGTCTTGCTAGGCAAAAGGAAATAAAAAACGTTGGGCTACTCAGAGAAGTAGTAACTCAATTTTGTGACTGAGATATTTCAGATTCTCTCAAAGATATATTTTATAGATCTTTTATTATAGTATTGCTGTGGACAGGACTGTTTTTATTGCTCCTTGCTGGCTCAAGTTAGGTGTAGGGGATATGTGACCAGGAACAAAGGCTATTTTCTTGCCTCGCATAGCTCAGGCACCACTTTTGCTTGATGATACTGACAAGTCCATCGATAGCGGCAGCACAGAGGGTACGCGCCACAACGGCAGGGGCAGGGGATGCTGTGGGAGTGGAGTGGGGCATTATTAGCCATAATTGTAAAGGCATCTTGAAACTCACAAAACACTTTCCCATTCTGCAAATATTTAGTGAGCAGCTGCTACAGGCTGGTTACTATACATTCATCAGTCTTATTTTCAAATGCTTCTCCCAGTGTTAAAAACCAGACCTCCACAAAGATTGGCATAGCAAAAATGCCTTGCACATAGTCCTTGTCTTTACTGGCATCGTGCATGAGAAAATCTCATTGCCCAGAGACTCAGAGAAACTGGTCGAATGTCAAAGGAGAGACTTCTAGGAGACACTAAAACAAAAACATTGAAAAAAAAAATGAAAATCTTAAGAAGAACAACTAGAAAAACAATCGAAATAAACCCAAAGCATAGCACAGAACCCATGGGCCCAATTAAGTATTTTGCAACTTAAATTAAGTACAAAGCAGGGCATCTTGAGAAATTCCCACATTTTCAAGGCCGAACCACAGCTGGAATTCAGGGAGTGACTTGAATCCCTTAGGAAATAGATGCAGTAAAGGAACTGCATTGCACAAGGGCCAAGTAGAAAGACTGAGTGTCTCCACCACCCAAGGACATCAAGGGCCTTCCTAGGAAGCCAGGGGAAAACTAGAGACCTCATAGAAAAGCAAGAGCAAAACTGGAAACCCAGACTCTAAAACAAAGTATTAAGTACACACTTCCAGAGAGAGGGACACAGAATAGTTGATGTGGCAAATACAGCAGTATGAATTAGTTGAGCACATGGAATGAAGAGAAGTGTGGGATGATGTCTTTACAAACCCTACCAGGCTGTGCTTCCTTGTGGAAAACATTTAAGAGCCTGTAGGCCTGCCCTGTAAGTATAGCCCTGCTTTGCTAATGGGGAGGCCTAGGGTGGCTCTAATATGCAAATTCAGCTTCATTTAGAAATCATTTCATTGAATATTTTATTCAAAAGCTTTGATCTTCATTAGAAGTCAAGATAGGCACTAGAATAAAAATGTTAGGTTTTAAGCAATGGCCTGTGGTTCAGAGACTATCAGAAAATGGAATAAAACCTAGAAATCAAAGTGGAGATCTGGC
Source organism: Cacajao melanocephalus (assembly GCA_963573385.1). NCBI lineage: Eukaryota > Metazoa > Chordata > Mammalia > Primates > Pitheciidae > Cacajao > Cacajao melanocephalus. The sequence continues at coordinate 119,148 of CAUYLG010051734.1, read as the reverse complement.
CAGGTATCCCATGTCACCAATTTGTTGTTGTTATGTTTTTATTTGTTTAATATTCAAGGGCATTATCTTATGTGTATTCCCGATAAAGTACATATTTTGATATTTGGCTCTGTTAATGTTTTAATGTGTATTTCACAGGTTTCTGTCAGCAAAACTTTGATCAGCCATGGATTTCCTTGTCCAAAATCCAAAAGAGAGAATGACTAACTGTGGTTTGCAAGTCTTCTTCTTCCTCTTCTTTTTTTTTTTTTTTTTTTTTTTTGTAAGCATTAATCCCAGTACATCAACAAAGATAAAAGCATACCTCAGAGATATTGTGGGTTCAGTTCCAGACCACTGCAATAAAGCAAATATTGCTGTAAAGTGAGACACACAAATTCTTTGGTTTCCCAGTGCATATAAAAGTTACATTTACACTATACTGTAGTCTCTTAAGTGTGCAATAGCATCATGTCTGAAAAACAACGCATATGCCTTAATTAAAAATACTTTATTGCTAAAACTGCTAACATTTATCTGCCTCAGTGGTGATGGCTGCTGACTGATCAGGGTGGTGGTTGCTGAAGCCTGAAGAAGCTGTGGCAATTTTAAAAAGTAAGACAACAAAGTTTGTTACATCGATTGACTATTACTTTCACAGAAAAATGTCTCTGTGGCAAGTGATACTGTTGATAATATTTTACCTTCAAAATTGGAGTCTATCCTCTCAAACTGTACTGCTGCTTTATCAATTAAAATTATGGAATAGCCTGAGTTTTTTGTTGTTATTTCAACAATGATCATAGCATCTTCATCTAGAGGAAATTCCTTCTCATGAAACCACTTTCTTTGCTCATCCATAAGAAGAGACTCCTCATTCATTCAAGTTCTATCATAAGATTGCAGGAATTCAGTCACATCTTCAGGATCCACTTTTAATTCTAGGTCTCTTGCTATTTCCACCACATCTGCAGTTACTTCCTTTACTGAAGTCTTGAATCCCTGAAAGTCATCCATGAGGACTGTAATTAACATCTTCCAAACTCCTCTTAATGTTGATATTTTGACCTCCTCACATGAATCATGAATGGTCTTAGTGGCATCCAGAATGGTGAATCCTTTCCAAAATATTTTCAATTTACTTTGTCCAGATCCATCAGAGGAATCACTACCTACTGCAGCTATAGCCTTATAAAATATGTTACTTAAATAATAAGACTTGAAAGTCAAAACCACTCCTAAATACATGGGTTGCAGGATAAATGTTGTGTTAGCAGACATGAAAAAAAGATTCGTCTCCTTGTAAATCTCCATCAGAGAGCTTCAGGGTGACCATGTGCATTGTCAATGAGCAGTAATATTTTGAAAGAAATCTTTTTTTTTCTGAGCAGTAAGTCTCAACAGTGGGCTTAAAATATATATTCAGCAAACCATGCTATAAACAGAGATGCTGTCATTGAGGCTTTGTTTCATTTACAGAACCCAGGAAGCGTAGATTCAGCATAATTCCTAAGGGCCCTAGGATTTTCAGAATAGTAAACGGGCACTGGCTTCAAAAGTCACCAGTTGCATTAGCCCCCAACAAGAGAGTCAGCCTGTCCTTTGATGCTTTGAAGCCAGGCATCGACTTCTCTCTAGCTATGAAAGTCCTAGATGGCATCTCCTTCCAATAAAAGGCTGCTTTGTCTACATTGAAAATCTGTTTAGTGTAGCCACCTTCATCAATGATCTGAGCTAGATCTTCTGGATACCTTGCTGCAGTTTCCCCATCGGCATTTGCTCCTTCACCTTGCACTTTTTTGTTGCAGAGATGGCTTCTTTCCTTAAACCTTATAAACCAACCTCTACTTGCTTCCATCTTTTCTTCTGCAGGTTCCTTACCTCTCTTAGCCTTCATAAAATTGAAGAAAGTTAAGGCCTTGCTCTAGGTTAGGCTTTGGCTTAAGGGAATGCTGTGGCTGGTTTGATTGTCTGTCTAGATCACAAAAATTTTCTCCATATGGGCAGTAAGGCTGTTCAACTTTCTTATCATCCATGTGTTCACTGGAGTAGCACTTTTAATTTTCTTCAAAATCTTTTCCTCTGCATTTGCACCTTGACTGACTGGCACAAGAGGCCCAGCTTTTGTCGTGTCTCAGCTTTTGACATGCCTTCCTCACTAAGCTTAGTTGTCGGGGAGAAACCCCACAAAAGCCGAGGCAAGGGTCTGAAGCCTCAGCATGTTCTCATATAAATATAGAATTAGAAAAGAATAAGAGATATAGTTACATAGTTATTCCTATATATAATCATAAATAATCACATGGCTATTCACATGTAATCATAAATATATACATATATATAATCATATAATCTTTAATCTTACTAATAAGTCTCGGGTCAAGAAATATGGGACTGAAGTGGCATTGGAAAAGAGGTGACCCTAGGGCAAGATGCTCTAAGTCCTGTATCATGCCCGCATAAGGACTACTGGGGGACACCTTGGCTGTGCCACAGTGTCAGCGCTGTGAAAGCGCCCGCTGTTTAGCCAGCTAGGGAAGGAGATGTCCAAGATGGCTGAGACGTCTCCTTCCTCGGGGGAGTGAGGGGAAAACTCCGCTCTTCTAAGCTCTTGCAGTAGGCCTGATGGCTGTCAGGGAAGCCCACAGACATCTGGGGACTTAATTGTCTCTATGTGGCGCTATGCTTCAGTGGTCACATTCCATGTTTACTTTCAAGTTCTGCTTCTGCACCTGGGTCCTCTTTTTCTTATAAGATACGGACTAGTAACAGTAACATAAATCTTGGTGACCTTGTTATTTCTTGACAAGTATGAAAAAAGTGCTGACGCCTTAGGTTTTCTCCTTGCCTTGGCTTCTTCAAAGTCCTGGGCCCCCTATCTCCAAGACGTGTGATTTACCTGACCCTATTACTGACCACCATTACCTCATCCTACCTGCCCTTCCCCCTGCTTTGTACTCAATAAAAGTCAGTGTCCAGGCACTCGGGGCCACGCTGGACTCTGCGGTTTGGTAGCAGTGGACCCCTGGGCCCAAACTCTCTTTTGTTTGTCTCTGTGTCTTACGTCTTTATTTCCACAGTTTCTCATCTCCACACCAGCAGAGAGAGACTCACGGGACCCTGTAGGGCTGGACCCTACATCCAGTCAAACAAAAGTGGCTTATATAGAACTATTAAAAATCCATTACAGGGCCGGGCGTGGTGGCTCACGCCTGTAATCTCAGCATTTTGGGAGGCCGAGGCGGGCAGATCACCTGAGGTCAGGAGTTCAAGACCAGCCTGGCCAACATGCTGAAACCCTGTCTTTAAAAAAAAAAAAAAAGAAATCCATTACATAAAACATATACTTATTCATATAATGACTAGATTACTATCTATTATTTACTAAGTAGCAAACATAAGAAAATGTATCATTATTTATTATTACCAGGCACTGTATCAAACATAGGAAAATGCATTATTATTGATATTAAGTAGTGCTATCATTGCTTAGATTTCACAAAAATCGCCTGCGATTCAGGACCAGAATCTAACCTCAGGTCAATTGGAATTTTTGTCTGTTTGTTTTGAGAGCAGTTCTTGTTCTGTTGCCTGGACTGAAGCACAGTGGTACAATCACAGTTCACTGTACCCTCGATTTCCTGGGCTCAAGTGATCCTCCCACCTCAGCCTCCAAGTTGCTGAGACTACAGGTATGCACCACCAAGCCAGGCTAATTTTTTATTTCGTAATTTTTTGTAGAGACAGGTCTCACTATACTGCCCCGGCTGGTCTCAGATTTCTGGCCTCAAGCAATCCTCCTACCTCAGCCTCCCAAAGTGCGGAGCCACCATGCCCAGCCTCAATTTGATTTTAAGGCCTTGACAGTCTATTGGAAACATACACAGAAAATAGGAAAAAAAAGAATGCCGCTTTTAGAACCACAACTACCTTTGAAGAAGAGATAATTGACTTGAATGGAAACCTTGATGTTCCACGGGGTACCCCAGTGAGCTGGATATGTGCTTTCTGAGCAGAAGCTGGAGAGGGCTGGATGGATTTTGAGAATCAGTGAAGGAAGAGAAGAAGGAAACTCCAGGGAGCCAAAGAAGGATGAGAAACAGGATAATGCATTATAAACTCGTTCTCTGCTTTCTCCCTCACCACTGTATTTTGCTGTGTCTGTTATGCTACACTGGGAAGGCTGCATCACCGTGGTGTGTTTGCTTGAAAGTTGCAGAAGAGGTTGGCTTTCATTACAGATTCTGGGATGTGTGTGGAAGCAGAAATCCAAAATACAGGGCTTCTATGAGAAAGTAACTAACGTTCCTTCTAGACCCCAGGGAAGTCACAGAAATTGGTTAACAGATTTGAATTTCCATGAGAAGTAAAAACAGGAGCTTGGGACAATTTTATCTCCACCTCAGGGTGCCAGGGGCCCCAGCCAGCATTGGCACACAAATGTTCCTATACGAACATGCACATACACAAACACACAATTTTCTATACAGCCTTGTCCAACATCACAATTTAGACACAAAGGGATTTGCCTAAATTAATTACACAGGGACAAAATATGAGCGTCAGGGCCAGACCTGGAGCTTTTAGAACTCTGGTTCTTTTTCCATGAGGCCATCTATGTTCCATCTCTACATTCATCCATCCATTCATTCACCTAACGCCCATCTATGTATCAATCCGTCCATCCATATTCCATCATCCATTCATCCATCTGTCATCCTTTTATGTATACATCTGTCAACCCATCTATTTATTAGCTATTTATTCATCCATCTTAGATCTACCAATTCATTATCTATTCGTCTATCTATCCAACCATTCATCACCCATCTATCTGTTCATCCATTATCTACCTTCATTCACTCATACATTCATCCATACCTTATATATTCATCCATCCATCCATCCATCATCTTTCATTTATCCATCTACCATGCATGCATCCATCATCTATTCATCATAGTCTTTGATGATGGTTCTGAATAAGAAAATCCTTGATAATCTGATTAGGAATCAGTCCTGTCCTTGATTAAGCCCAGTGAGCTGGAACCTGGACACTAGAGCAACTCTGGACATAGGCAAAGTCCTGCCTAGGGAAATACAGCATTAGTATTTCCCTCAAACAATTGGAAATAGAATTACCATCGAATCCAGCAATTCCACTCCTGGCTATATGCCCAAAGATATTGAAAGCAAGATCTCAAAGAGATATTTGTATTTCTTCATAGGAGCATTACTCACAATAGCCAAAAGATGGGAGCAACCCAAATGTCCATTGATAAAAATAAATAAGTAAAATGTAGTGTATGAATGCAATTAAATACTATTCAGCCTTCAAAAGGGAGAAAATTCTGACATATGCCACAATATAGATAAATCTTGAGGACATTATGCTAAGCGAAACAAGCCAGTCATGAAAAGACAAATAATATATGATTCCATTTATATGAAGTCCCTTGAGTAGTCAAATACTTGGAGACGGAATGTAGAATGGTTGTTGTCAGGGGCTGGTGGAGAGGAAGAATGGAAATTAATACCTAATAGGGACATAATTTTTGTTTGGGGTGAAGAAAGTGTTTTGGAAATAGATCATGGTGATAGTTGCACAACAGTGTAAATGCTCTTAATACTACCAAATTGTATAGTTTAAAATAATTTAATTGGTAAATTTTATGTGATGTACATTTTACCACAGTTTTTTAAAGTTTAGCCTGGGGCACCAAATGGCAAGAATTTTGGGGGAAAGAATGGAGGGACATAAAACCTGTGTGGGGCACAATCACATAAGCAAGAGGGAAAAGCAGAAGGAAGAGCAATAGCAAAAGATTCCTTTACTGTTGACCTACATGAGCCACTAGACTAGATTTTTGATGTTATATGTTGCTCAGATCACAGTGGGCCTTAGAAACTGAGATGAAAAATCAAGAGTCAGCTTTGCACAGAGGAGACCATCAGGACAGAGAACCAGAAGCCTGTTATGCTGATCACCAGCTTCCCATGTCTCCCCATCCCCTAATGGTGCTAAATGCTTCTAAATCCTTCGTTTCGAAATGGAACCATCCTCATTTCTATTCAGGGGCCTGGAGGGATAAAAACTTGCTTTCTCATTTAGGCAGAAGGAACTCAATTTTGATCTCCTCAAATACACAAAATAGACTGACAGATGGATTGATGGATGGATAGATAAATAGATGATGGACAGATGAATGGGTGGATGGATGGATGGGTGGATGGATGGATGTGTGGGTGAGTGAGGTAAGTAGGTGGCTGGCTGGCTGGCTGGCTGGATAGCTGATTGGCTGGCTGGCTGGCTGGCTGTTTGGCTGGCTGGATGGATGGATGGGTAGATGGATGAATGAATGATAGATGGATGAATGAAAGGATGTATGGAATGGTGAATGGGTGGATGAGTAGAGGGGTGAGTGGGTAAGTAGTGTGGGTGTGTGGATAAATGGATAGAATGATGAATAGTTGGATGAGTAGGTGGGTGAGTAGCATGGTTTGGTGGATGGATGGATGGAATGATGGATGAATGGGTGGCAGATGGATGGGTGGATGGATGAAATGATGAATGGATGGGTGAGTGAATGGGCAAATGGGTGCATGGGTGGGCAAATAGATGGAATGATGGTTGGGTGGCTGGCTGTTTGGCTGGCTGGCTGGCTGGCTGGCTGGATGAATGAGTGGATGAGTGGGTGGATGGATGAATGGAGGGATAGGTGGGCATATGTGTAGATGGTTAAATGGGTAGATGGATGTATGTATGGGTGGGTGGGTGGGTGAGAGGGTGGGTGGATGGATGGCTGGCTGGGTGGTTGGATGGCTGGCTGGATGGATAGGTGGATGAAGGAGTAGGTGGGCATGTGAGTAAATGAATGGGTGGGTGGATGTGTAGATGGATGGATGTATGGATGAGTGGGTGAGAGGGTGAGAGGATGGATGGATGGGTGAGTAGGTGGGTGGATGGATGGAATGATGGATGAACAGATGAATAAATGTGTGAGTGGAGGCATAGAAGCTATAGTTGCGTGTATGTGTGTGTATGCACATGTACATTTATGCTTACAAAACAATGACAATGTGCAGAATTAAAATTTATGAGAAATCTAAAATTCCCCTCCTTTTCCTCATTTTTACTTCTTCTATTCCTTAGTATTTGCCAGAGCTGTAACAAAACTGAACACATTTGGTCCGACCTCTTTTCATTGTGCCTCGTTTCTAAGTGACAAACAGAGAACGTGACCAAAACTCCAAACATTAGCAAGAGAAGTTCAAGACAATGGAGTGGACTCACCAATACCTTAAACGGCCCCAGGGAATGCCGAGCTGACACTGCAAAGGCTGGTTCCAAGCTCCACATCAGACTCTCTCCACTTAGCAGCATTTAACCTGCAAGCTGAGAGGATTCCATGCCATTAGTCTCTTAGCTGCACAAGCCCAGACTGGCTGAGTTCCTAACTGAAGAAGCTGGCATTTGTCTTCAAAATTGGCATTTGTTTCCACATTCATTTCCAAAATAGGTCAATCTTTTTAGGATAAAAGCCTGCAACCTCCAAACAGTGCTGCTGCCTCCTCTGTGAGTCTGTGTGCTCGGCAGTTACCTGGGGTGTTCCTTTCATGAGTTCTGTTCTGCAGCCCTTGCAGGGGGCACCTGAAGGCACGAGACTGCATTTGTACTACTGCAACCTGCCCTTCCCGTAGGAAGGTCACATTGTAACCCATTACCCCCATTTTTTCTAAGAGAAAGAGAATGCCTTTTTAAAATGATCTTTTCCTCTTTTTTCCTCTTCCCCTGTTAGCCACTTCCTACTTAGCTCTTTAGAAATGCAATTACAACCTTTTACCTTCCCTTCACTAGAAACGCCTTATATAGCATGCCTATCTACTATGTGCTTACTTAAACGCTCCAGAGCGCCTCTTCCACCAGGAGAGTGCCTTGAGAGATCACAGTCGGCTTACAACCAAAAGTATGCCTAGGAAACCCTCTCCCACCTGGAGAGTATCCGCCCACTAGGAAACCCTCTCCCACCTGGAGAGCATCCTGAGGCAATGGTCAATTTACAACCTGTCTCTGTGAGTGCACCAGCTCAACCACCCTGTCAATAGAGTTACACGACCCCCCACCTACTGGCCCCTTCCCCCACATTCCATTCATGCCAAGTACCCCCCATTTAAAAGCCCCTACTTTCTGTGCCGGAAGCAAAGCAATACCTTTAAGGCAGGAAGCCTGTACTTCTTCCCCTAAACTAGATTTCAAATAAAAATCAGTTTCTTTACCACACCTCACTCTTGTTCATTGAACTCTGCAGTGAGCAACTAAACCTGAAATTCAGTTACAACCTAGGGATTGATGTCACTATGGGACCAGGAATTCTTTAAATGGGAAAACGGCTTGAGTCCATTGAGCTGGACTTCAACCCAGAATTCACCCAAAATAAGGCCCCAGAGCTGGCCACACTCAATCTATCCAATGCAGGGAATCATGATGACATTTCCAAAGCTGTCTAAATTTTTGTGCTTCTTAACTTGAGGTCATTAATCCCCACCATCCAGGATACATTAAAAATTAATAGAGGCCGGGCACGGTGGCTCACAGGTATAATCCCAGCACTTTGGGAGTCCCAGGTGGGTGCATCACTTGAGGTCAGGAGTTCAAGACCAACCTGGCCAACATGGTGAAACCCTGTCTCTACCAAAAAATACAAAAATTAGTTGGGCATGGTGGCAGGCACCTGTAATCCCAGCTACTTGGGAGGCTGAGGCAGGAGAATTGCTTGAACCTGCGAGGTAGAGGTTGCAGTGAGCCAAGATCGTGCCACTGTACTCCAGCCTGGATGACAGAGCAAGATTCCATCTCAAAAAATAGAAATAAAAACAATAAATAAAAATTAATAGGGCCAGGCATGGTGGCTCACGCCTGTATTTCCAGCACTTTGGGAGGCTGAGGCAGGAGGATCACCTGAGGTCAGGAGTTTGAGATCAGCCTGGCCAACATGGCAAAATTCTGTCTCTACTAAAAATACAAACTTAGCCAGGTGCGATGGCATGCTTGTAATCCCAGCTATTCAGGAGGCTGAGGTGGGAGAATCGCTTGAACCCAAGAGGCAGAGGTTGCAGTGAGCTGAGATTGCACCACTGCACTCCAGTCTGGGCAACAGAGCCAGACCCTGTCTCAAATAAAAAAAAAATTGATAGTATTCTTTCTTTTTCTCAGTGTTTCCCCAAAACTCCCAGGCAAATACAGTGGATTTAGCTCAGAGGCAGAGAATAAAAGCATGTAAGCATGTAGTTCTTTCCTTTTTTTTTTTGAGATGGAGTCTCACTCTGTTGCCAGGCTGGAGTGCAGTGGCATGATCTCGGCTCACTGCAACCTCCGCCTCCCAGGGTCAAGCGATTATATTGCCTCAGCCTCCTGAGTAGTTGGGGTTACAGGTGTGTACCACTATACCTGCCTAATTTTTGTATTTTTAGTAGAGATGGGGTTCCACCATGTTGGTCAGGCTGGTCTCAAACTCCTGACCTCGTGATCCACCCGCCTCGGCCTCTCAAAGTGCTGGGATTATAGGCATGAGCCACCGTGCTGGGCCATAGTTCTTTCTTAGGATCTTAGCATGTTTGTCTTTGGGAAAAACAGAGTGAAACGCTTTAAAATTACTGAGCACCAGAAAAGTATGCTAATCATTAATTGGCCTGAAAATCATGCTTCTCATATCAAGACTGATTTATTATTCTTGGCAACAAGATAAGAAGAAAATAAGTGGGTTATTATTTATATAACCATCATCATTTTTTTCCCATAGGATCTGTTATTAGTAATATTCAGAGTCCTATAATACATAGGTGAGTTTGTCTTTCAAAAAGAAAAAAGAAAGCAGTGGGGGGTGGGGGAACTACCATTTATTAAGAAACTTGTCTACGTTAGGCACTGAGCTGTCCCAAATTCCCAAATGAAATGCATGTTAGTTTCGTAATGTTATAAAAAATCACCACAAACGTATGCGCCTAACACAAAACAAATGTATTCTATTAAAGTTTTAGCGGTCAGAAGCCCTCCACGAGGCTCATGGAGATAAAATTAAGGTGTCCACCAGGCACAGTGGTTCACACCTGTAATCCCAGCACTTCGCGAGGCTGAGGCAGGAGGACTGCTTGAGCCCAAAAGTTAAGGACCAGCCTGGGCAATATAGCAAGACTCCCCATCTACAAAATATATCAAAAATGAGTCGAGTGTGGTGGTGCATGCCTGTAGTCCCAGCTACTTGGAAGGGTGAGGTGGAAGGATTGCTTGAGCCCAAGAGCTCTAGGCTGCAGTGAGCTGTGACTGTACCACTACACTCCAGCCCGGGTGACAGAGAAAGATTCTCTTACCCCACCCAGCAGTGCTGGTTCTCTCTGGAGGCAATGGAGAGGATCTATTTCCTTGCCTTTTTCAGCTTCCAGTGTTTCCAGGCTCATGGCTGTCCCTCACTCACATCTCAGTTCCCATTTTCATGTCCCTCCAATTCTGACCCTCCTGCCTCCCTCTTAGAAGGAGCCTGTGATGGCTTTGAGGGCGCACCTGGATCACCTTGAGATAGGAGGGGCCTCTCCTATCTCAAGACCCTTAACCTCATCGCACCTGCAAAGGCCATTTGACCATGCAAGGTCACCTATTCCCAGGTTCCAAGGATTCAGATATGGGTGGACATCTTTGGGGAACCCTTATTCTGCCTATCACAGTAGCCTATAAACTTTTGTTCCCAAAACTCTTTGAAAGCACTGTTATCTCATTTATCAGGCAAAAATGCTGAGACCTAGCTGAATGAATTACTGTGGATAATATCACATAAACTAGAAAGTGGTCCCAGGTAGTCAGGCCATATCTTTTGACTTTTCCTTCACTTTTATTTTGGGTCCAGGGGTATACGTGCAGGGTGTGCAGGTTTGTTTCACAGGCAAACGTGTGCCATGCTGGCTTGTTGTTTTTTTCACTTTTTAATAATCGCCATTCCGACTGGCATGAGATGGCATCTCATTGTGGTTTTCATTTACATTTCATTACCCAGGTATTGAGCCAGGCATCCATTGGCTTTTCTTCCTGATGCTCTCCCTCCTCCCAACCCCTTAAAACAGGCCCCAGAGGGTGTTGCTCCCCACAGTGTGTCCATGTGCTCTCATCGTTCAGCTCCCAGTTGTGAGAACATACAGTGTTTGGTTTCCTGTTCGTGTGTTAGTTTGTCGAGGATAACAGCTTCCAGCTCCATCCATGTTCCTGCAAAGGACATCATCTCATTCTGTTTTATGGCTGCATAGTATTCCATGGTGCCTATGGATCACATTTTCTTTATCCAGTCCACCACTGATGGGCATTTGGGTTGATTCTATGTCTTTGCTATTGTGACTAGTGCTACAATGAACATACATGTCTATGTATCTTTATAATAATTTATATTCCTTTGGGTATATACCCAGCAATGGGATTGCTGAGTTAAATGATATTTTTGCCTCTAGATCTTTGAGAAATCACCACACTGTTCCACAATGGTTGAACTAATTTACACTCCCACCAATAGTGTAAATGTGTTCCTTTTTCTCTGCAACCTTGCCAGCTTCTGTTGGTTTTTGACTTTTTAATAATTGCCATTCTGACTGGCGTGAGATGTGGTTTTGGTTTGCATTTCCTCTCATCAGACCATATCTTATCTTTTGTAATGTCCTTCTTCTTGTTACAATGAGCTACCTCCCCAAGTTCCTTCCAAAGATGTCCAATTTTATGTCAGAAATGGGGTATTAAGTCCCATCTTTATCATCATCCACCTTCAATTATAACTGAACCCATGAAGAAGTATTTACTGAGCATCTGTGCTGGGTCACACTAACCACCCCCAGAGGGCTAGTCAAACAGAGCAATATCCTACCACATATAATCAAATAGCAAATATATTCACTGAAGATATTGGTCAATGACAAAAAATGAGCCTGGGCAACACAGTGAGATCCTACTTCTGCCAAAAAAGCAAATCTCAGTTTACTGGGCATGGTGCTGCACACCTGTGGTCCCAGCTATTTGGGAGGCTGAAGCAATGTCTTGAGCCCAGGATTTCAAGGCTTCAATGAGCCATAATTACACCACAGCACTCCAGCCTGGGCAAAAGAGTGAGACCCCATGTCTGTTAAAAAAAAAAAAAAAAAAAGACACAAAATGTCAGTTAGACAGGATGGATAAGTTCAAGAGATCTATTTCACAGCGTGATGACCACAGTAAATAACAATGTATTGTCTTGTTGGTGAATGGTGAAGACATCCACTGTTAAGTGAAAATGATTAAGAGAGTAGATTTTAAGCATTCTTACCATGAAAACATAACTATGTGAGGGAATGTTATTAGTTCAATTTAGCCATTCCACAGTGGATATATGTATCAAAACATCATAAATACATATAATATTGGATTTGTCAATTAAAAAGAATATGCCAATACAAATGAGTTTTAAAGTAAAAAAAATATAGAGAGAGAAGAAAAAAAGAGTATAGAAATATGGAGAAAAGAAGGCCAGGCGTGGTGGCTGATACTGTAATCCCAGCACTTTGGGAGGCCAAGGCGGGCGGATCACCTGAGGTCAGGAGTTCGAGACCAGCCTGGCCAACGTGGTGAAACCCCATCTCTATTAAAAATATAAAAATTAGCTGGGCATGGTGGTGGGCATCTGTAATCCCAGTTACTCAGGAGGCTGAGGCAGGACCCAGTAGGCGGAGGCTGCAGTGACCCGAGATCGCATCAATGCACTCCAGCCTGAGCAACAGAGTGAGACTCTGTCTCAAAAACAAAAAGAAAAGAAAAGAAAGAAAGAAAGAGAAAGATATAGAAAATAAATATTGAAAAGAATAAATCAAATACTGTATTTAAGCAAAACAATTGAAACAAATAATCTACAAGCCAGGTGCTGATCCCAACTATTCAGGGGACTGAGGCGGGAGGATCCTTTGAGCCCAGGGGTTTGAGCTCAGTCTGGGCAACATAGCAAGACCCCATCTCTAAAAAAGAAAAAGACAAAGAATTTACAATTCTTACATCTACATTGTTTTTGTTTTGTTTTGTTTTGTTTGAGATGGAGTTTTGCTCTGTCACCCAGGCTGGAGTGCAATGGCACAATCTTAGCTCACTTCATCCTCTGCCTCCCAAGTTCAGGTGATTCTCCTACTTCAGCCTCCTGAGTAGCTGGGACTACAGGTGCCCAGCACAATGCCCAGCTAATTTTTGTATTTTTAGTAGAGATGGGATTTCACCATGTTGGCCAGGCTGGTCTCAAACCCCTGACCTCAAGTGATCTACCTTCTTCAGCCTCCCAAAGTGCTGGGATTACAGGCATGAGCCACCGTTCCTGACCCAACAATTTCTAAATCTACTGAATGGGGCATTGACAGGGAAACCAGCTATAGCCCAATTCAAGATTGGATTGCTCAGATTGGGAGGCATCATCAGTACAATGAGTTGGAAACACCAAGTGTACGAGTTTTTCATTGCTGCTGTAACAAATTCTCACACACTTAGTGACTTAACAAAATAAACTATCTTACAATTCTGTAAGTCAGAAGGTTAGAATGGGTGTTACAGGCCATGTTAGTCTGTTCTTGCATTGCTATGAAGAACTACCTGAGACTGGGGAATTTATAAAGAACAGAAGTTTAATTGATTCACGTTTCTGCAGGCTGTACAGGAGTCATGGCTGGCGAGGCTTCAGGAAACTTACAATCATGGCAGAAGGCAAAGAGGAAGGAGGCACATTCTACATGGCTGGAGAAGGAAGAAGAGAGCAAAGGTGAAGGTGCGACACACGTTTAAACAAGCAGATCTTGTGAGAACTCACTCACTACCATGAGAACAGCAAGGGGGAAGTCTGCCCTTATGATTCACCACCTCCTACCAGGCCCCTCCTCCAACATCACGGATTACAATTCAACATGAGACTTGGGTGGCAATATGGTTTGGCTGTGTCCCTACCCAAATCTCATCTTGAACTGTAGTTCCCATAACCCCAGGTGTCATGGGATGGAGCCAGTGGGAGGTAATTGAATCGTGGGGGTTTACCTCCGTGCTGTGACTTCTCACGAGATCTGATAGTTTTATAGGGGACTTTCCCCACTTGGCTCTGCACTTCTCCTTGCTGTTGCCAGGTGAAGAAGGAAGTGTTTGCTTCCCCTTCCACCCTGAGCATAAGTTTCCTGAAGCCTCCAGCCATGCTGAACTGTGAGTCAATTAAACATCTTTGCTTTATAAATAACCTAGTCTTGGGTATGTCTTTATTAGCAGTGTGAGAAGGAACTAACACAGGTGGGGACAAAAATTCATATCACATCATAGGCTAAAACCAAGATGTTGGAAAAACTGGTCCTTTCTGGAGGCTCTAGGGGTCTCGGGGGGTAACATTAACGTCCTTGGTTTTTGCATTTTCTGGAAACTGCCCACATTCCTTGATGCACCGCCCCTTCCTCTATCTCCAAAGCACGTCGTCCCACCTCTGCTTCCATCCTCATGTCTTCGTCTCTGACTCTGACCTCCTACTTCCCTGTTATAAGGACACCTGTGATGACACTGGACACATGTGGACCATCCATGATCATCCCCCAATCTCAAGATCCTTACTTCATCACATCTGCAAAGTCCCTTTGACTATGTAAGGTAACATAGCCACTGGTTCCAGGGATTAGGGTCGGGATGTCTTTCAGGAACATTATTCTGCCAACATCACCAAGCTCCTGCGTAGATCTCTCTCTATGGAGGTAATGCTTCTGGCCCTCAGAATGCCTCTCATGCTTTCCTCCTGCATCTCCGCCTTCCCCTGAAGAGCTGGTTTCCATCAGCAACGATGACACAGAGGCAATCTCACTGCTTTTGAACTCTCCAGCAGGCAATTCCAAGCTCTCAAAAATTATTGCTTCTTTTTAACCCGGCAAACTCAGCTATTATTTTTGACAACATAGAAATGAAATCAATTGACCTGTGTTGTTTAATTATTTAATCAAATTTTAAAGTGGATAAGATGGCTTTTGGAGGGGGTGCCGGGGAACAAGGTCTTGCTCTGTCACGCAGGCTGGAGTGCAGTGGTGTGATCATAGCTCACTGCAGCCATGACTTCCTGAGATCCTTCCACCTCAGCCTCCCAACTAGCTGGGACCACAGGTACACCACCATGCCCTGCTAAGTTCTGTAATTTTTGTAGACACAGGGTTTTGCCATGTTGCCCAGGCTGTCTGGGACCCCCGAGCTCAAGCAATCCACCTGCCTTAGTCTCCCAAAGTGCTAGGATTACCGGCATGAGCCACCAAGCTCAGCCAAGATCACTTTCGAATATTCACTCATACATGGAATGCTGTCAGAGTCTAAATTTTAAAATTATAGTTGCCATCTAAGCTGTTATTAAAAGTTAAAAAACAAACAAACAAAAAACAGATGCTGGCAAAGCTGAGAGAAAAGAGAACATTTATAGACTGTTGGTGGGAGTGTAAATTAGTTCAGCCACCGTGGAAAACAGTCTGGAGATTTCTCAAAGAACGTAAAACGCAACCACCATTTGACCCTGCAACCTCACTACTGCGTATATTACCCAAAGGAATAGAAATCATTCTACCGTAAAGACACATGCACACGTTTGTTCATTGCAGCACTGTTCATAATACCAAAGACATGGAATCAACCAAAATGCCCACAAATGACAGATTGGGTAAAGGAAACATGGTACATACACACCGTGGAATACTATGCAGCCATGAAAAAGAAGGAAATCATGTTCTTTGCTGCAACATGGATGTAGCTGGAGGCCATTATCCTCAGCAAATTAATGCAGGATCTGAATACCAAATACTACATGTTTTCACTTCTAGCTGGGAACTAAACATTGAGTTTACATGGACACAAAGAAGGGTACAATAGACACCAGGGCCTACTTGAGGGTGGAGGATGGGAGGGGAATGAAGATTGAAAAACTACCTATCCAGGCCAGGCGTGGTGGCTCACGCCTGTAATCCCAACACTTTGAGAGGCTGAGGGGGACAGATCACAAGGTTTGGAGTTCAAATCAGCCTGACCAACATGGTGAAACCCCATCTCTACTAAAAACACAAAAAATTAGCTAGGCATGGTGGCGGGTGCCTGTAATCCCAGCTACTCAGGAGGCTGAGGCAGGAGAATCACTTGAACCCAGGAAGCGAAGGGTGCAGTGAGCCGAGATCGTGCCAGCGCACTCCAGCCTGGGTGACAGAGTGAGACTCCATCTCAAAAAAAAAAAAAAAAAAAAATACTTCTTCTTTAATTTTATTTACTTATTTTAGAGACGGTGTCTCCACTCTGTCACCCAAGCTGGAATGCAGTGGTGCCATCACAGCTCACTGAAGTCTTGAACTCCTGGGCTGAAGTTTTCTCCCACCTCAACCTCCCAAGTAGCTGGGACCACAGGCACATACCACTATGCCCAACCAATTTTAAATTTTTTGTAAAGACAGGGTCTTACCGTGTTGCCCAGACTGGTCTCCAACTCCTAGCCTCAGGCAATCCTCCTACCTCAGCCTCTAAAACGCTGAGATTACAGATGTGAGCCACCATGTGGCCTCTAATTTTAAATGTAGGTTTTATTCTTGTCAAAATGATAGACGTACAAAGCTCAAAAGATGAAGCAGGACCTCAAGTTTATGTGTTGCCCTCAATGTTCACTCTTATTTTTTTTCTGGGATCTACTTTATATTTCGAAATAATGTATTTGCTCAGAAATCTTTTGTGCTTGTTTCTTAGCTTTAGAAGGTATCTAGTAAACGGCTTTCTGTTTGGAGGATGATGGCTTTTGGTTTTTTGCCCAATCACTGTTCTGTCAAGTGCCTGCAAGCGCTCGCGCGCGCACACACACACACACACACACACACACTTTCTTTCTATTCAGCTTCCTGATATGGCTACATCACCAACGTTTACTAAATGAATACTCAAGCTTACATTATGTGAATTCTCTAAATACTGAGATGCACTTAACTTCCTTTCCTTTTATAAATTCTTGCATTTCCTAAACTTGCTTCCTGCTCAGAGCTTGCCTTTTAAAATTCTTTTTACAGGCTTATTATGAGACTGCAAAATCCTTCCGAATACCATCAGCCACCTAAGGCAGTCACAGCATGATGTGGAACACAGCCTGTGGGACCCTACAACTTCTTTCTCTAACCTGGACTCACCACTTTCTAAGACACCCCCAGAGCGATTGTCCCCAGGACATCCCGTTTCCACCCGGCTTGGGTTTGCATCCTGGCTTGCTTCTGGTATCTTGATGAGATAAGTCTGCCTCTCTGCAGCTCGGTTTCCATGGCTGGTTGGAAAATGAGAATAACAATAGTCATGTGCCATGTAATAGTGGTTGTAAAATGTTAAGGCCAGCTCCCCACTCACTGTGTGCAGAATGTTATTTTTGTGGTCATCCTGAGAATTCCCCCAAAATTTCTTCATGTTAGCTACGTCAGTTCCTGAATTCCATGTCTCCCTCGTGCTCAAAGTGCCCTCATTTCCTCAAATCCAGTTTTCTAAGACATTACCAGCAAGAGTGCTTGGGGGTCACCGTTCTGAGGCCTTCTGCAGTTCCATGAGCTCCAGCCTTCATGCTCGGCCCCTCGTGCGCGTGGCTGGGTTGCTTGTGCAATCCTCAACATCTCCCGCAAAACGCTGAAGGCATCACTGTCAATGCGGAGCTTCCAGTGCTGCCGACTAAGGCAAAGTCCAATCGCTGTTTTATTTCTGAACCCTTTGCATCTCTCTCTCTCATTTTTCTTTTATTTATTTATTTTTTGAGACGGAGTCTTGCTCTGTCACCCAGGCTGGAGTAGCTGGGATTACCGGCACATGTCACCACGCCCGGCTAATTTTTCTGTTTTTAGTAGAGACAGGGTTTCACCATGTTGGTCAGGCTGGTCATGAACTCCTGACCTCAAGGGACCCACCCGCCTTGGCCTCCCAAAGTGCTGGGATTACAGGCGTGAAACACCAAGCCCGGCCCCTCATTTTCTCTCTCTTATTCTCTCTTTCCTTCTCTTTCTCTCTCCCACGCTCTTTCTCTAATTCTCCCTCCCACTCTCTCTGTCTCTGCTCTTTTGCATAATTCTGTCATTCTCTTTCTTTCTCATTCTCTCTCCCATGATCTCTTCGTCTCTCTCTCTCTCTCCCCCTCTGACTTTTTGCATGACTGTCATTCCCTCATTCTTTCTCCCACTCAGTTTTTCTATTTTTTTTTTGCATAACTCTGTTGTTCTTCTTCCACCTACCCAGCCTCCACTATTTTACAGTCTTTTCTCTTCACCCTTCACACACTGAAATATCACAACAGTGCGAGCCATTTTCCTCCCAGTCTCCTGGAGACTCAGAAACTTAGAGGTTCTCCTTTACTTGAATAAAACATTCTCATTTCAGGCAGGGTGTGGTTGGTGGCTCACACCTGTAAGCCCAGCACTTTGAGAGACCAAGGAGGGGCAGATCTCTTGAGTCCAAGAGTTTGAGACCAGCCTGGGCAACATGGCAAAATCCTGTTTCTACTAAAAATACAAAAAGAATTTGCCTGGCGTAGGGGAGCACACCCATGGACCCAGCTACTTGAGGGGGTGAGGTGGGAGGATCACTCCAGCCTGGGCAACGGAGCAATACCCTGTCTCAAAAAAAAAGAGAAAAAAACCATTCTCATTTCAAGCCATTTATCCCCTCTTTTCTCATACATAGAAGCAAGCTTGGTTTAATTTCTCTAATTTTCGATATAGCACGTTTAAGAAGTAGAAGAGATACCTGGCCCTCTGGCTGCTAATGAACATTGGCACTGAGGAGCCACGTGTGCCCACTTAAAGAACACGTTCTGATCACTCCTGTTTTGAGGCAGTGTGCGGAGAGTCAGAAATAAAAAGGCTGAGGGAAACATTATATTTTCCTTTCCAGTTCAAATGGTCTAATGGGAAATGCAGGTTTATAAACAAAAAACTAGAACTTATTGTTAGACATAGCAGATTTAACAGAGAGGTTTATCTTTGCTCTGTGTGTGCCTGTCTCTCTCTTTTCTCTCTTTTTCCCCCTCCTCAAAATGGAGGTAGGCTGGAATTAAAAGGAAAACAAAGGACAAAAAGAATGTGTGAGAACACAGCAGACAAAAGACGAGGATGACCTTTAGAAGGCTTGGAGGCAGATGGGTGCTGTGGTCTGAATGTGTGTGCCCCCCCAAAATTCCTATGTTGAAATGCTAACCCCCAAGATCACGATGTTAGGAGGTGGAGCCTTCGGGAGCTAATGAGGTCATGAGGGTGGGGCCTGATGAAGGGGATCAGTGCCCTTATAAAACGGACCCCAGAGAGCTCCTGCACCCCTTCTGCCATGTGAGGACACAGTGAGAAGGCGCCATCTATGAACCAGGATGCCCTCACCAGACACTGAATCTGCCACGCCTCCAGAACCGTGAGCAATAAATGTCTGTTGTCTATAAGCCTCCCAGCCCAAATAGACTACGACCCTAAGCTAGGAGTAACTTCATGGAGGCAGGAGGGAGGTGGAGGCAATGAACTCACAGCAGTACAAAGGAGAAGCCAACATGAAGTCCCAGAAATTTCAACCATCTTAGGAGTGGGAGGCAGCAGGCGGCTCTCAAGGTGCACACAGGTGGGGCTGCAAACGGGAGCTTTGCCCGGCAGCGCTTGTCAGAAGAGGTCTCCTTCCCCTCCACGCCGCCAGATGAGCATGTCTTGACAACTTGGACAAACTTATTTGAATTTTAATCAGTGATGAATAACCAAAGATCTGGATTTACGGATGCCAGAGAGAGCTGATAGTAAAGGTGAGATATTGTGCCAGAAAACAAAACAATAAGGTTAAGAGAAAGCCTGATGCTCCCAAATATGTACCCCAAAGAAATAAAAGCAGTGAGACACAAACCAGTACATACTCACGTTCATAGCAGAGACTGAGTGGCCCTCTCTCTCCCCCTCTCACTCTCTCTCTCTCTCTCTCTACACGTTTTTGTTGAGACAGGGTCTCACTCTGTTGCTCAGGCTGAAATACAGTGGCATGATCACAGCTCACTGCAGCTTCAATCCCCCAGGTTCAAGCAATCCTCCTAACACACACTCTCAAGTAGCTGGGACTACAGGTGCACTCACCACACCTGGCTAATTTTTGTATTTTCTTTTAGAGACGAGGTTTCACCATGTTACCCAGGCTGGTCTCAAATGCCTGAGCTCAAGAAATCTGACCACCTTGGCCCCTCAAAGTGCTGGGATTACAGGAGTGACCCACTGCACCCGGCCCAGGCTCTTTTATTTATGTATGTATTTATTTATTCGCTCTCTTGCCCCAGCTGGAATGCACTGGCACGATCTCAGCTCACGGCAACCTCCGCCTCCTGGGTTCAAGCGATTCTCCTGCCTCAGACTCCCAAGTAGCTGGGATTACAGGCGCATGCCACCACGCCTGGCTAATTTTTGAATTTTTAGTAGAGACAGGGGTTTCACCATATTGGCCAGGCTGGTCTTGAATTCCTGACCTCAAGTGATCTGCCTACCTCAGCCTCCCAAAGTGTTGGAACTATAGGCGTGAGCCACCGTGCCCAGCCTATTTTTTTTTTAGCTTTTATTTTAGGTTTGGGGGTACATGGGAAGATTTGTTACATAGGTAAACGTGTGAAAGGGGTTTGTTGTACAGATTATTTCAGCACCCAGGTACTAAGCCCAGTACCCAATAGTGATCTTTTCTGCTCGTCTCCCTCCTCCCACCCGCCCCACTCAAGTAGACCCCAGCATCTGTTATTTCTTTCTTTGTGTTCATGAGTTCTTGTCATTTAGCTCCCAGCTCTTTATTTTTCACCAACAGAACCAGAAAGCTTTTCTGAGTAATTAATTGCATAATGAAGTCAGCAATATCTAAGAAAAATGATTCTGGAAGCTGTGGTGGGGGTGGGGTTGACACTGTAAAGAGAAACCTACAGGAAGGGTGTGACAAGTCTGTGGTCATGAGCTGAAGTAGTCCTGGGCAGGAGATGAGTGACGGAGATAAAGACAGAAAAGTCTCTAGCATGGTGGCGCTGATATAAGCAAAGTCAAGGGGATGTGGTGACCGATTCTGCGTTGCAAAAAACAAGAAGAAGATAATGTCCAAATTAGTTCCTGAGAGGGCTAAACATAAATATATACTTAAGATATATGTATCGTATATATATATATATACAACTTTTATTTTAGGTTTGGGGGTACATGGAAGGTTTGTTACATAGGTAAACACGTGTCACAGGGGTTTGCTGTACTACATATATGTATATATATATAGAGAGAGAGAGACAGAGAGAGAGAGAGAATGAAGAAGATTAGACTGGGGGTGGTGTAGAAATGAATTTATTTTTTATTACTTTTACTCTATAAAATGCATTTTCGACTCTGAGATTTTACAAAGAAATAGAACTAAGGAAGTCTTTCAAGTACCACTTGAAAATCAATAACATGATTTTCAAGTGGTACTTGAAAGACTGCACTTGCTTTAGTATTCAAGACTCTCATTTCTTTTTTTTCTTTTCGAGATGGAGTCTCGTAGTTGCCCAGGCTGGAATGCTGTGGCGCCATCTCGGCTCGCTGCACCCTCCGCCTCCCAGGTTCAAGCAATTCTCCTGCCTCAGCCTCCTGAGTAGCTGGGATTACAGGTGCAGATAACAGGCACACGCCACCACCATATCCAGCGAATTTTTGTATTTTTAGTAGAGATGAGGTTTTACCATATTGGTCAGGCTGGTAAGACTCTAATTTCTTTCTTTTTGTTGTTGTTCTGTTTTTTCTTTTTGTTCGTTTTTTTTTTTTTTTTTTTTTTTGAGGTACAGTCTAACACAGGCTGGAATGCAGTGGCCGAATCATGGCTCACTGCAGCACTGACCTCCCTTCTCAAGAGATCTTCTCACCTCTGCCTCCTGAGTAGCTGGGACCACAGGTACATGCCACCATGCCCAGCTCATTTATGGATTTTTTGTAGAAATGGGGTCTCACTGTGTTGCCCAGGCTGGTCTCAAACTCCTGGGCTCAAGCAATCCTCCCACCTCAGCCTCCTAAATTTCTGGGATTATAGACATGAGCTACCGTGTCTAGCTAAGACTCTCATTTCTTACCAAGACCTGATAGTATGTCTTATTTTGGTTATTAATTGAAAATTAGGTTATTTCATTAAGTACCTGAAAATAATTGAAATGGATGGCCAGGTGTAGTGGCTCACATCTGTAGTCTCAGCACTCTGGGAGGTGAAGTGGGTACATTGCTTGAGCCTAGGAGTTCGAGACCAGCCTGGGCAATATAGCAAGACCCCATTTCTACAAAGATATTTTTAAAATAGCCAGGTGTGTGGTGCAGGCCTGTAGTGTTGGCTACTCAGGAGGCTGAGGTGGGAGGACCAGGCTACTGTGAGCTGTGATGGCACCACTGCACTCCAGCCTGGGTGACAGAGTGAGACCCTGTCTCAAAAATAAATAAATGGACACATAAAATAATACATTGTTTTTATTCTTAAAAGGAAAAGATATTTTAAAATAGCTTCACATGACATGACGTCCGGTTGTCCGCTTGTGTAGCGAAAGATCAAAGTTAACACCTTTGAGAAATGTCTAGTGGTATACAGGACGTGTCGCTTCACAAAACAGGATGGGAAAATGTAAAAAAAAAAGAAAACAAAAAACAAGCTGGATCTCAACCAATCCTACTACTAACTGTAATTTTGGAGTTATTTTCTTCACGGATATTTCTGTTCCTGGTCTGTTTCAGTTCTGAAATTCTGATTGACTTCTTGATGCAATCACGTAATATCAAAATTGCTGAAAAAGTCCCACCACTGTAGTGTAAATAGATCAGTTGTTAGAATTATTTTCTTTTCCTTTCATGCACGGGTGAATATATCGTATTTTGTACATTTCAAGAATAATAGAACAAATACCCACATACAATGCAATTTAAATCAAAACATGCATCTCACACCTTTAAAGTGCCTTGTGTGCTCTCTCAATCCAGAATTTGTTAACCATTTATGTGATTTATCAATTTGTTTTATATATAGTTTAGTGATGTGTTTCATCTCTACGCTGTATATTATGTTGTCTGTGTGTGATGTTGTTTTGTGTGGTTTTTTAGAGACAGGGTCTCGCCCTGTTGCCCAGCCTGGAGTACAATGGTGCCATCATGGCTCACTGCAGCCTCCAAGTCCTGGGCTCAAGCGATTCTCCCCTTTCAGCCTCCCAAGCAGCTGGGACTACAGGCAGCATCACTACACCAGGATAATATTTTTATTTTTTATATATAAGTAGCATTATTTTAAAAAAATTTTATTCGTCATAAGATTGAGCATCTTTTCACATGTTTGAGTAACTTTTTTTTTTTTTTTTTGAGACAATCTTGCTCTGTCGCCCAGGCTGGAATGCAGTGGTGCGATCTCGGCTCACTGCAACCTCTGCCTCCTGGGTTCAAGTGATTCTCCTGCCTTGGCCTCCCAAGTAGCTGGAATTACAGATGCACACCACCACACCTAGCTAATTTTATTTTTATTTTTGTAGAGACAGGGTGTCATTATGTAGTCCAGGCTGGTCTTGAACTCCTGGACTTAAGCCATCCTCTTGCCTCAGCTTCCCAAAATGCTGGGATTATAGGTGTGAGCCACTGCTCCCAGCCTGTGTGTTTTTTTCTAACAGATTTTGTTTTTTTAGAGCAGTTTTAGATAGACAGCAAAATTGAGAAGAAGGTACAGAGAGTTCCAGGTACCCTCTACCTCTCACATGCATAGCGTCCCCTGCTATCTGTGACAGCTGATGAACTGGCATTGACTTATCATTGACACCAGAGCCCATCATCCACATTCAGGTTCATGCTGGGCGGTAGACATTCTGTGGGTTGGAATAAATGTATAATAGCATGGATGCATCACTATAGTGTCACACAGAGGAATTTCACCGCACTAAACATCTTCTACACTCCGCCTACTCATTCCCACATCCTGGCAACCACTGATCTTTTTCCTGTCTCCATAGTTTTGCCTTTTCCAGAAAGTCCTATAGTTAAAATTGCATGTAGCCCTTTCAGATGGTCTTCTTTCACTTAGTAATATGTCTGGCTTATAGCTCATTTCTTTTTCCTTTCCTTCCGTTTTTTTTCTTTGCCCGGGCTTGAGTACAGTGGTGTGATCATAGCTCACTGCAGCCTTGACCTCCTAGGCTTAAGCAATCCTCTCACTTCAGCCTCCTGAATAGCTGGGACTACAGGTGCACACCACCACACCCAGCTAGTTTTTACTTTTTTGTAAAAACAGGATCTCACTATGTTGCCCAGGCTTGTCTCGAACTCCTGGACTCAAGAGATTCTCCCTTGGCCTCCCAAAGTGCTGGGACTACAGGCACAAGCCACTGCATCTGACCCTTATTTCTTTATATTTTATTTTATTTGTTATTATTTTTCTCATTCTTGCTGTCATCATATTCATTTATTTTTATTTATTTTTTATTTATTTATTTTTTGCGATGGAATCTCATTCTGTCAGCCAGGCTGGAGTGCAGTAGTGTGATCTCAGCTCATTGCAACCTCCGCCTCCCTGGTTCCAGCAATTCTCCTGCCTCCGCCTCCCGAATAGCTGGGATTATAGGCACACGCCACCATGCTAACTAATTTTTGTATTTTTAGTAGAGACGGGGTTTTGCCATGTTGGCCAGGCTGGTCTCGAACTCCTGATCTCAGGTGATCTGCCGGCCTTGGCCTCCCAAAGTGTTGGGATTACAGGCCTGAGCCACTGCACCCGGTCTCTCATTTCTTTTTAATGCTGAATGATATTCCATTACCTGGATGCAACATGGTCTATTTGCCCATTCACTACTGAAAGATGTCTTCCTTGTCTCCAGGTTTTCACAATTATAAATAAGGCTGTTGTAAACATCCATGTGCAGGTTTTTCGTGTGTACACAAGTTTTCAACTCTTTTGGGTAACCATCAAAGAGAGTGATTGCTGGGTCATATGGCAAAGGTATATTTAGTTTTGTAAGAAACTGCTGAACTGTCTTCCAAAGTGGCTGCACCATTTTGCATTCCCAGCAGCCATGAATGGGCATTCCTGTTGCTCCATGACCTCACCAGCATTTGGTGGTGTCAGTGTTCTGGCTTTTGGCCATTTTAACGTATGTGTATTGGTATCTCACTGTTGTTTTAATTTGCATTTCCCCACTTTGCTTGTTTTCGATCTTTATATAAACATCATGACATTGCATGGAGCCTTTTTCAAGCTATCTATTTCCTTCAACCTTGTTTCTGAGAATTACGCTGCTGAGGTAGGTGGCTGTATTTCACGCTTGTTCTTTGCTGCATATTGCTCCATGGTCTGAGTATCCCACATTTTTTTCAACATCATGGACATTTGGATTGCTTCCCATTGATATGGTTTGGCTGTATCCCCACTCAAATCTCATCTTGAATTGTAGCTCCCATAATCCTGTGTTGTGGGAGGGACCCGGTGGGAGATAATTGAATCATAGGGACAGTTTCCCCCATATCATTCTTATCATAATGAAGAAGTCTCAAGAGATCTGATGGCTTTATAAGGAAAAAGCCTTTCACTTGGGCCTCATTCTCTCTTCCCTGCCACCATGTAAGATGTGCCTTTTGCCTTCCTCATGATTGTGAGGCCTCCCCAGTCAGGTGGAACTGAGTCCATTAAACTTTTTTTTCTTTATAAATTACCCAGTCTCAGGTATGTCTTTATCTGCTGCATGGAAATGGACTAATACACCAATCTTCTAATAATATAAGCAATGACATTATAAGCAATTTAATCTCATGTATATTTTCTATTACACATTTGTATAAAACTTTCTATGGGAAGAAACCAGAGTGGAACTGCTGTGTCATTTGCACATCCTCATCTTTACTAAGTAATTTCAAAGCAGCAGTAATACTTTCCATGTGTACCAGCAGAGTGTGTGTGTTCCAGTGCACCTCTGTCTGCTCAGCTTTGGGACTGGGAGATAGCAATTGTGGTTTTAACTCTCCTTCCTTGACTACTACTAAAGCTGAACAGTTTTCATTTGTTTATTTGTAATTTCGATGCCCTCTTCTGAATGTTCCTCCTTGAATTGTTCTTGATTTTTCTTTTTTTTAGAGAGGCTCTCTCTCACCCACGCTAGAGTGCAGTGGCATGATCATACCTCACTGTAGTCTCGACCTCCCAAGTTCAAGCGATCCTCGCACGTCACCCTCTAAAGTAGCTGGGACTGCAGGCACATGCCACCACAGCCAGCTAATTTTTGTATTTCTTGTAGAGATGGGGCCTCACTATATTGCTCAGGCTGGTCTCAAACCCTTGGGCTCAAGCAATACACCCACCTCAGCCTCCCAAAGTGCTGGGATTACAAGCATGAGTCACCATGCCCCACGTGTTCCTGACTTTAAGGAGGCCACTTTTAATAACCCACTCTAGCATGACACGCATTTTTCCGTAGGAAGCTTCTTATCAGATTAAGGAAGTTTGTATTTATCCTAGTTTATTCAGTCCTGAATGGGTGTTCAATTTTATCACAGCTACTTTCTGCATCAATCGATATAAGAAATATTTTGTTTTCATTTCTCCTTTACTCTGTAAATAGTTAAAGTACAATCATAGATTGCCTATTGTTGAAGCTTGCTTAACATTTGTACCTCACAAAGGGTGAGATCGGTCTGTGATTTCTTTTCCCATGCTTTCTTTGTTGAGTTAGCTGGGTTTGAATATCAAAATATTCTTGGCCTCAAAATAGTTTGCAGATGTTGCTTCTTTTGTTTTGTCTGGAGGAGTTTAGATAATACTTGAATTTACTGCTGCCTGATGATACCAGCTAGGTCTAGCATTTTCTTGGTAAGAAGGTTTGTAACCACTCATGCAATGTATTGAATTTCTACAATACCATTTGGATATTCTATATCTACTGGAGATTGTTCTATGAATGTGTCCACTGTGTGCAAAGTTTTTAAATACACTGCAATAGTTATTCCTAATATCATCTTATTTTCTTTATAAACTCTGCTACATCTGGAATTATATTTCTTTTTTCTTCTTAATATTATTCAATGGCATATTCTGTTTCTTTTGTTTTTGAGATGGAGTTTCGCTCTTGTTACCCAAGCTGGAGTGCAATGGCGTGACCTCGGCTCACTGCAACCTCTGCCTACCAGGTTCAAGCAATTCTCCTGTCTCAGCCTCCCAAGAAGCTGGGATTATAGGTGCGCACCACCACGCCTGGCTAATTGTTTATATTTTTAGTAGAGACAGGGTTGGCCAGGCTGGTCTTTTTATCTGCAATCTTAGCAGATTTTATTCATTTTACTCTTTTTATTGTAGTTTATTTTTAACATTACAAATTAAAATTTAATTAAGTAAAATAAAGTTTATTAAAATTAAATGTTAATAAAAATAAAATTTAATTGTATTAAAATACATAAAATTAATAAAATAAAAAATTAATTAATGTAATAAAAATAAATAATTAAATATAATTAAACTGGCCGGGTGCAGTGGCTCATGCCTGTAATCCCAGCACTTTGGGAGGCCAAGGTGGGCAGATCATGAGGTCAGGAGATCGAGACCAGCCTGATCAACATGGTGAAACCCAGTCTCTACTAAAAATACAAAAATTAGCTGGGCGTGGTGGTGTGCACCTGTAATCCCAGCTACTCAGGAGGCTGAGGCAGGAGAATCGCTTGAACCTAGAAGGCAGAAGTTGTAGTGAGCCGAGATCACACTACTGCACTCCAGCCTGGACGACAGAGCAAGACTCCATCTCGAAAAATAAATAAATATATCTACATAATTAACCTAATTTTTATTTAAATTAACATTTAAAAGAAGCAATTAAATGCTTTTTAACACTTAAAGCAATTCTACTAAAATTAATTTTAGTAAAATTAAAAAGATTTCTAACTTTGGCTACTTCGATCTTCTTTCATTTTCTTCTCTAATTTAGTTAATTCTACTGTTTTTCATTTATTTCCTTCCATTCTTCTGTGTAATTCTGCTGTTCCTTTTCTAACTTCCTGAGTGGGACGCTTAGCATATTTTTCTGTGCCATTTCTTCTCCTTTAGGATAAGCATCTTACTTAAGTTTTCAAGTACCTCTAGTGACACATCAGCTGCATCCGGTGGTTTCTGAGCTGTGGGTCTGAGTTCCAAGGAGTCATGAAAGCAGCTTGAAAATGTTTTCTTGGGAAACCAAAACTGTCTGTGTCAATACAATGGGCGGCGGGCGTAAAAGAGAAAACTTCTCCATGTGGGAAGGTCACTCTGTTCTCCTCCATTCTCTGCAGTGAATTTTTAAAGAACTGACATTTTGTCTACTTTAGGAAAGTATCCGTGCACTGGAGAGCTGAAAGCAAGAACGAGATGCCTCAGATCCTAAACAGGGAACCCAGCCATTTGCTGAAGACAAAACAGGCACGTGGAAGTGAGTCCCTTTGACTTTTGACTCAAAGTATCTCCAACCACACGGCGAAAAGACCAAACATGGCACAAACAAATCCCATGTGGGAAGACAGCCCTGAGGGGCAGAAGTCACCAGGCCTGCATTTTTGCACGTGGTTTAGACTATTCTCTGACCATATCCCCTGCATCCCAGGCTCCTCTGCACAGAGGAGGGGGTGCATGGCCTATGCTGGCTCGGAGGAGGAGGGGCCTGGGGCATAGCCCCGGGGAAAGAGCATAGGCAGAGAACACTGACTCCAAGGTGGTAGGTACCCAGATCTGCTCTCTCTAGGGGGAGGAGCAGGAGGGTCTTGTCACATGAGAACACACCGGCTTTGCCTTTCCAGCAGAAGAGAAAAGACTGATAGATGGGCCTGATTCATTCTCATCCGTGTACCGCCATCCGTCAATATCCTCAGGGAGCTGGTTCTTCGACTTCCACTGATATCAAAATCCAAGGATGTACCCATCCCTTACATCAAACCATGCAGTATTTGCATATGACCCGTGCATATCCTCACATACACTTTAAACCCTCTCTACATTACATATAATACCTAATACAGTGTAACTGTTTTGCCAATTGTTGTCACACAGTATCATTTTTTGTTTGTTTAAAGACAGGGTCTCACGGTCACCAAGGCTGGAGTGCAGTGACTCCATTATAGCTCACTGCAGCCTCCAACTCCTGGACTCAAATGATCCTCCCCCCTCAGCCTCCTGAGTAGCTGGGACTACGGCCATACATCACCATTTCTGGCTAATTTTTTTAAATTTAATTTTTGTATAGACAGGGTTTCACTATGTTCTCATGCCTCAACCTCCCAGCATCTGGGATTGCAGGCATGTGCCACCATGCCTGGCTATTTTTTTTTTTTTTCTGTATTTTTAGTAGAGATGGGTTTTCACTATGTTGGCCAGGCTGGCTTCGAACTCATGATCTCAAGTGATCTGCTCACCCCGACCTCCCAAAGAGCTGGGATTACAGGCATGAGCCACCTCGCCTGGCCAACTTTACGATTTGAAAGAATGGCATCACGGGTTTCCACTGCCCCCTGACATAGCCCTACATTCACTTCTCATCCTCAACTCTCCAGCCTTCTGCTCCATGAAGGCCAATCCTGGTGGCCTGCTGGGACTGAAGCCTTTTCCCATCACATGGCCGAGATGACCTAAAATGTAAAATTCCCAAACGTGCCCTCAACCATCTCCATGGCATCTGCAGCTTGCCTGAGAGCTGGCCTCCAGCAACTCCATAGAAGACCTGGGACTCCAGTTCCCATTTACTGTTCTGAACCTCTGCTGAATGCAGTGATGCACGCCTGTAATTCCAGCGCTTTGGGAGGCTGAGGCAGGAGGATTGCTTGAGCACAGGTATCCGAGGCTGCAGTGAGCTGTGGTCGCATCACTGCACTCCAGCCTGGGAGACAGAGGGAGACCCTGTTTCAGGGAAAAAAAAAATCTGAGTCTGACTCTCGTGTGGAAAACTAACTCTGATCATCCTTTGCCTTCTTAACTTCCTCACGTCTCGTGAATAGTTTGTCTTTTTCAGTCTTCCTTAGTATATGTCCTTAGCATCACTCACAAAGACACCGCCAATGCCCTCTCTCTACACCTCCAACTTTCACAAGCAGTTCCACCTGGAGGAAGCCCTATTTCCAGTTCTACAAACTATTCAAACTCTCTGCCTTCTGTGCAAATGAGCTGCATACATTTTCCACAGCTGCCTTCACCAAGTACCACAGACTGGGTGACCTCTGCCACAGAAACTTACTGTTTTCACAGTTCTGGAAGCCAGAAGAAGTCTGAAACCAAAGTGTGGGTGGGGTTGTACAGTAAGGCCAAACATCCGCACCGAGGTTTGCAGTGCGAGAAAGGATGCCATGCATTTGTAGGCGCCGAGCAAGGAGAATCATGCAGCACACGCTTCAGACCTGACCTCCTGGCTGGACAAGGTAGCTCATGGTTGTAATGCCAGCACTTGGGGAGGCCAAGGTGGGTGGATCACTTGAGCCCGGGAGTTTAAGACTAGCCTGGGCAACATACTAAGACCCTGTCTCTACAAATCATTAAAAAAGTAGCCGAGCATGGTGGCACACTCCTGTAGTCCCAGGTACTCTGTAGGGTGAGGCGGGAGGATCACTTCACTGCACTCCAGCCTGGGCAACAGAGCAAGACTCTGCCAAAAAAAAAAAAAGAGAGAGAGAGACCCGCCCTCCCCACTGGATTACAGGGAAGGGTTTTTAAAGGTGGGAGGCAGAGGTTACAGGCAAAGTCATAAAGCAATACATGGAGGTTATAGGGTGGTTTCACCTAAAAAGGCAGAACATCACAAAGCAAGGGGGACCTGCAGGTCATAGATAGAGCAAAGATTATCTGATTTGTGATTGGTTAAGGAAGGGAAGCTTTGTTACAAGTCTGGAGTCAGCAGAGAAAAAAATGTTAGCTCTGATCTGTGGCCATGGCGTCCTCCAGGCCCCTCAGGAAGGATTTAGAAGAAAGTCCACTGGTCCGGGTGCAGTCCTCAGTTCCCCTTACCTGAGGTCTGTGCCAGCAGATCCGTTTGGTGGGGTCTGGGTTTCCAAAAAACAACTCGGGGACGTATGCGAAGATGCCGTCTTTAGTTTCTATAGAAAGCCAGCATCTCATGACTCTAGCTTCCTTGGTTAGTGTTTTAAGCTACTACTACCTTTTTACTCACCGAGTTGCTCATTGACTTCTCAGGGCCAGCTAGGTGCCTGGAATTTTCTTTGAAGGAACTCAAGATTTTTCCTTATTTCCATGCTTCACAGGCCCTTGGGCCCTCACGAAGGGAGCCCTGCTCTGTCTCAGTGTCAGAGGTGTTTCAGCAGAGCAACTCTTGAATAGGGGCAGGCTAAAATCAGGCTGAGACCTACTGGGCGGCATGCCCAGAATGTTAGACATTCCTAGTCACAGGGTGAGAAAGGAGGTTGGGGCAAGATACAGGTCATAAAGACCTTGCTGAGAAAAGGCATGCGGTAAAGAAGCCAAAATCCACCAAGACTAAGGTGGTGACAAATGTGACCCCTGGTCATCTTCATGGCTCATTATATGCTAAAAATAATACATTAGCATACTAAAAGACATTCCCACCAGCACCATGACAGTTGGCAAATGCCATGGCAATGAGACAGTCACTATAAAGGGGTCCCCAGAGAAACTCCAACCACTGTGTGGGCACTGGGAGAACAGGCTGCAGCCACGGGAGCTCACACCCTTTGCAGCAGGAGGAGCCTGGGCCTTCCTGTTCCATGTGGAACCTAGGGTTCAATCCATGACGGGGAGACCAGCTAGCAGGGACTCTCACTTTGCCGAGGGTCCCTGTTTCTCTTTTTTCCCTTTTGGCCCAATAAATTCCATTTTTCTCACCTTCAAAGTGTCCACAAGCCTATTATCTCATGGCCATGTGGCAAGACCTGGCTTTTATCTGAGCTAAGGAGAAAATCCTGCAATAGCAGTGCCTGGAGGTGACCATATATAGTCTAAAAGGGGAGGAGCCCTCAGCTCCGGGAGCTGCCCATCCCTTTCCTGGAAAACTCATGAATAATCCACCCCTTGTTTAGCATATAATCGATAAATAACTATAAGGACCTAGCTACTCAGGAGGCTGAAGTGGGAGACTCTCTTGAGCCTGGGAGGCAGAGGTTGCAGCGAGCCGAGATCATGCCACTGCACCCCAGCCTGGGCAAGAGAGCAAGACCCTATCTCAAAAGAAGTAAAAATAATTAAAAAAAAAAAACAAATACACTGGTGGTTAGGCCAGACGCGGTGGCACATGCCTGTCATCCCAGCACTTTGGGAGGCCAAGGCGGGCAGATCACCTGAGGTCAGGAGTTTAAGACCAGCCTGTCCAACATGGAGAAACCCCGTCTCTACTGAAAATACAAAAATTAGTTGGGTGTGGTGTCAAGCACCTGTAATCCCAGCTACTCAGGAGGCTGAGGCAGGAGAATCGCTCGAACCTGGGAGGCGGAGGTTGCAATGAGCTGAGATCGCACCATTGCGCTCCAGCTCGGGTGACAAAGCGAGACTCCGTCTCAAAATAATAATAAGAAGAAGAAGAAATAAGAAATAACCATAAGTATACTCAGTTGAGTAGCCCACACTGCTGCTCTGCCTATGGAGTAGCATTCTTTATTCCTTTGCTTTCTTCATAAACTTGCTTTCACTTTACTCTATGGACTTGCCCAGAACTCTTGTGCGAGATCCAAGAACCCTCTCTTGGGTTCTGGATCAGGACCTCTTTCTGGTAATGGCAGATGACAGACTGTAGGACAGAATGTATTCTATGCCTCTCTCCGAGCCTCTGGTGGTTGCGGAAGATCCTTGTAGTTCCCTGTAGATGCGTCACTGCGATTTCTGCCTCCATCTTCACATAGTGTTCTGCCCGTGCATGTGTCTCTGGGTCCAATTTTCCTCTTTTTATAAAGACACCAGTCATGTTGAATTACAGCCACCATCATGACTTCACCTTAATGAATTACAATTTCAATGACTGTTGCCAAATAAGGTCACATTCTGAGGTCCTAGCATCAGAGGTGTTTGAACCAGAGTGACTCCATCTTGAATAAGAGCTGGGTAAAATGAGGCTGAGACCTACTGGGCTGCATTCCCAGGAGGTTGGGCATTCTAAGTCACAGGATGGGATAGGAGGTCAGCACAAGATACAGGTCATAAAAACAGGTAGCAGTGAGAAAGCCAGGCAAATCCACCAAAACCAAGATGGCCAGGAGAGTGACCTCTAGTTGTCCTCCCTGCTATACTCCCGCCAGCGCCATGACAGTTTACAAATGCCATGACAACCGCCCTAACCCTAGCCCTAACCCTAACCCTAACCTAAAAAGGGGAGGAACCGTCAGTTCCCGGAATTGCCCACCCCTTTCCCAGAAAACTCAGGAATAATCCCACCCCTTGTTTAGCATATGATCAAGAAATAAACATAAAAATGGGCAACCAGCAGCCATCCTTATATTTGTTAATAAACTTGCTTTCACTTTATTGACTCACCTGAATTTTTTTTGTGCAAGATCCAAGAACACTCTCTTGGCGTCTGGATCGGACCCCTTTCTGGTAACATTAGGAGTTACAACTTTAACATATGCGTTTGGGAGAGGGGGACGGGATTCAGCCTGTAACACAGATTTAATATATACAGCCTTGTCACCCGAACAAAGACGGTGTTGGGGACTCATAACAAAGCATGTTTCAGGAGCCCTTTCCATGGTAAAGTAATTCCACACTGAAACCCAAAGCAACTGCATGGATAGCCTAATTTGGCAGGTTTTACACTTCGTGCACAGTAGAATCACCTAGGGAGCTCGTTAAACTGGTAGACCTATACCTCACCCCAAATCTACAGAATTTGAATCTCCTAGGATATGGCTATTTTTAACAAGCCCCCAGGTGATCGCCTTCAGCAGGGCGATTAGAAGCACCAGCTACTCACAGTTGTGGTGAGTCCACTGTTCTAAGCATCCATGGTCTGCTCCGATGGAGAAATGTTATTGACCTGGTGAATGCTTCGGAGCTTGGATACACCTGGGCTATGGTATCCGGCCCAACACACATGGGGCAGAATTACTTCTTACTTGGGCTAATTGTTGTTTTTTTTCTTTTTATTGAGACCAAGTCTCACTCTGTCACCCAGGCTGATGTGCAGTGGCACAATCTTGGCTCACTGCAACCTTCTGCCTCCTGGGTTCAAGTGATTGTCCTGCTTCAGCCTCCTGAGTAGCTAGAACTACAGGTGCGCGCCACAATGCCTGGCTAATTTTTGTATTTTTAGTAGAGACGGGGTTTCACCCTATTGGCCCAGCTGTTCTTGAACTCCTGACCTCAAGTGATCTGCCCGCCTCAGACTCCCATAATTCTGGGATTACAGGTGTGAGCCACCACACCCAGCCACTAATTGGGTTTTAATTAGCAGGTGCTTTGTAGACCAAAACCAACATCAGATCAGCATGAGTGCATCCAAAATAAGTAAAAAAGAGTTAAATGTATGAATTAAGCATTGCATGGGTTGCTGGGCATGGTGGGAGGCCAAGGTGGCAGGATACTTTGAAACCAGCAGTCTGAGACCAGCCTAGGTAACATAGTGAGACTCTATCTTTACAAAAAATTTAAAAATTATCCAGCTGTGGTTCCACGCGTCGGTAGTCCCAGCTGCTCAGGAGGCTGAAGTGAAAGGATCACTTGAGCTTAGGAGTTGGAGGCTGCAGTGAGCTATAATCGTCCCACTGCATTCCAGCCTGGACAACAGAGCAAAGCCCTGACTCTAAAAATAAATAAGTAAATAAAGAATGACACAGGCTTAAAACCTCCCTGTATGCATGATGTGGTGTTACAACCTGCTTTTGGGCCCAGGCATGGTGGCTCATAGCTGTAATCGCAGCACTTTGGGAGGCTGACATGGGAGGATGGCTTGAGGCCAAGAGTTTGAGGCCAGCCTGGGCAACATATCAAGAACTCGTCTCTATAATAATAATAATAATAACTTGCTTCTGATTGTTTGTTGTTTTGGAGTTGAAAAGATTGATCTCTAGCTGGGCACAATGGCACATGCCTATAATGTCAGCACTTTGGAAGGCCAAGGCAGGAGGATCGCTTGAATCCAGGAATTCGAGACCAGCCTAGGTAACACAGTGAAACCCCATTTCTATAAAAAAAAAATTACAAAAATTAGCTGGGCATAGTGGCACTGCTGTAGTCTCAGCTACTCGGGAGGCTGAAGTAGGACGTTCACCTCAGCCCAGGAGATAAAGGCTGCAGTGAGCTGAGGTTGTGTCACTGCACTCTAGCCTAGGTGACAAAAGGAGACCCTGTCTCAAAAAATATAAAATAAAATAAAGTAAGAAAAGATTGGTCTCCGTGTGACCTACACCTTTCACTGGGTGTGAGACCGGCAAGTTGTCTGAGTGTTATTTTCCCATGTTATCAATAACATGAGAATCGTGGTCCCTGCTTTGAGGGAAGCTCAACTCACAAAAGCACAACCTTCCTTTAAAGCACTGAAGGCTGTGTGAACAGTGGATTGCTTCATAATCTTTTGTCCCTTCCCCATGCATCTCGCATCCCTTCTCCATCCGACAAAATCACTGCGATTACCAGTTCTGAGAAGAGGGACTAATTTTGAGTCTCCGTAAAGCAATGCAGGATGTACCCCAGAACTGCCAGCTCTTACTCAGACCTAATTCTCTCTTCCATAATCGTGAGAAAAGGCAAGTGGACAATCGTTGATGTACAGACACAGCGATGGAAACACAGACCTGTTGAAGGTTTTGCCCACATGGATGGCTTCTGGCCCTGCAAGTTGCATTTTGCCTTAGCATCGGCTAACGCCTCCTGCTCCAGCAACCCTGCGCACCTGCAACCAGCTTCCTCCCGGCCTCTGCAGCGTCATGACAAAATCCGTCTGGAGGCAGAGAGCAGGTAGGAACGCCCTCCTGCCCGTCACAGAATCAAGCTCGCTGCTTGAGGTTGGTGCCCAGGTCTTTTTCACTTTTCTGAACTTGACCCAAATTCCCTTGCATCTTTCTACTCTCTCGCTCATTGCTGACTGAGTCTGACCTCTGAAGTTGTGCCTGCTGCTCACCTAATCTTTTTGTAAAAATAGGTTGGGTACAGTGGCTCATGTATGTAATTCCAGCACTTTGGGAAGCCAAGGCGGTGAGTCTTCTGAGCTTAGGAGTTTGAGACCATCCTGGGCAACATGGCAAAACCCCTTCTCTACCCAAAATACAAAAATTAGCCAGGCATGGTGGTGCGTGTCTGTGGTCCCAGCTACTTGGGAGGCTGAGGTTTGAGGATCGCTTGAGCCCAGGTGACAGAGGTTGCAGTGAGCCGTGATCACACCACTGCACTCCAGCCTGAGTGACAGAGTGAGACCCTGTCTCAAAAAAAAATTATTTTTATGAATTTAGGGGGCATAAGAAGTACAGTTTTGTTATATGGATATATTGCGTAGCGAAGTCTGGGCTACTAAAAGCTCAGATGGATACACTAAAGCATCCATCACTCAAATACCAAACATTTTACCCACTAAGTAATTTCTCATCCCTCACTCTTCTCCCACATTTTGAAGTCTCCAGCATGTGTTATTTGTGTGTGAGTGTGTGTGTGTGTGTTTGAGGCAGGGTTTTGCTATGTTGCCGAGGCTGGAGTACAGTGCCATGATCATAGTTCACTATAGCTTTGACCTCCTGGGCTCAAGGCATCTTCCCACCTCAGCCTCCTAAGTAGCCGGGACTAAAGCACACATCACAGTGCTCAGCTAATTTGTTCATTTGTTTGGAGATGGGATCTCAGTGTGTCCCAGGCTGTTTTCAAGCTCCTGGCTTAAGCTGTCATCCCACTTTAGCCTCTCAGTGTGCTGGGATTACAGGCACGAGCCACAGCACCCAGCCCTATTTTCAGGTTTTAGGGAAATCTCTATAGAGGCCACACTCATCTACACTCCCGCCGGCAGTGTAGAAACATTCCCTTTCCTTCACATCCACACCAACCAGCATCTATGGTTTAAGGCATTTTTAATAGTAGCCATTCTGAGTAGTGTAGGATGGTATCTTATTGTGGCTTTTTCATTTCTCTAATGATTAGTGATGTTGAGCTTTTTTTTACATGACTGTTAGACATTTCTGTGTCTACATTTCAAAGATTTTCACCTGGACCGGGTGCGGTGGCTCACATCCATAATCCCAGCACTTGGGGAGGCCAAAGTGGGTGGATCATCTGAGGTCAGGAGTTCGAGACCAGCCTGACCGATATGGTGAAACCCTGTTACTATTAAAAATACAAAAATTAGCCAGGTGTGGTGGCGTGCGCCTGTAGTGCCAGCTACTCAGGAGGCTGAGACAGGAGAATTGCTTAAACTCGGGAGGCAGAGGTTGCAGTGAGCCAAGATTGCACTCCAACCTGGGTGATAGAGCAAGACTCGGTCTTAAAAAAAAAAAAAAGGAAAAGAAAAATGTTCAGGTAATCCTTTACAGACCTTGCCCCTCTTTGTGAACTGTGCCTGCCCTCGGGCCTTCTGCATCTCTTAGTCTTGTTCAACACTGGATGGACTTTTCATTTCCCCTGTGACACACAGCTTAGCACAAAATGAAAGGAACCATTTTTGTGGGCACCATTTCCCTGGTGCCTCACGTGGGTGGAATCCTGCAGTATTTGTATTTCTGTGCCTGGCTTCCTTCCCTCAGCACAAGGTTCTCATGGTTCAGTCATGTGGTTGCATATCATAGGATTTCCTTTTATTTATTTATTTATTTATTTATTTATTTTTATTTTTGAGCCAGAGTTTCACTTTTTCACCCAGGCTGGAGTGCAGTGGCTCAGTCTCGGCTCACTGCAACCTCTGCCTCCCAAGTTCAAGCTATTTATTCTCTTGCCTCAGCCTCCCAAGTAGCTGAGATTATAGGCGTCCGCCACCACGCCTGGCTAATTTTTTTGAATTTTTAGTAGAGACGAGGTTTCACCATATTGGCCATGCTGGTATCAAACTTCTGACCTCAGGTGATCCACCCACCTCAGCCTCCCAAAGTACTAGGATTACATGTGTGAGCCACCAGGCTCAGCCGATTTCCTTTTATTTTAAATGCTGAATAAGATTCCATTCTATGTGTATGTCACGTTTCCATTGTTTTAATTAATAGCTGTTTGTCAGAATTTACGATTTTCAGATAGACTGAACATTATTCTCATTTCTTTGGATTAGAGCTATTATTTACAACTGGGGGTGATTTTGCCCCCAGGGGACGTCTGACAGTGTCTGGAGACATTTTGATTGTCACAACTATGGAAGTGGGAGCTTCCACTTGGATCTGGTGGGTAGAGCCCAGGGATGCTGGTCAAGAGAATAACAAGGGGGCTACCGTGCCCAGGATGTCCCCACCACAGAGACTCTCCCAGCCCCAAATGTCCACAGTGCTGAGGTCTTGAGACCTTGGATTACGAGACAGTGATTTCACATGCAGGGAAATTAGTGCCACATGCAAGGAGAGGAGCTCTCTGAAATTCCTCTGCGACCACTTCTCTTGGCTAAGTATTGTATTTTAGATCTTCTTGTCCAGAGATACAACTGTTTGTGTAATTTTCTTTATCACTTGCCAGATAATGTAAACGTAGACAACAGTTGAATCAGAAAATGCCTTTTTAAAATTGTATTTTATTTTCGAGAAGCAATCTTGCTCTGTAGCCCAGTCTGGAGTGCAATGGTGTGACCTCGGCCCCCCGGGTTCAAGTGATTCTCCTGCCTCAGCCTCCCGAGTAGCTGGAATTACAGGAACGCCACCAGGCTTGGCTAACTTTTTTGTATTTTTAGTAGAGACAGGGTTTTGCCACGTTGGCCAGGCTGGTCTCCAACTCCTGGTCTCAAGTGATCTGCTCAGCTAGGCCTCCCAAAGTCCTGGGATTACAAGTGTGCACCACTGCACCCAGGCAGAAAATGCCTTTTAAATGGAAAATACAAAATACTTACAACTTTAGTGCCTTTTTTTTAGTGTCAGGGGAGACTTAAGTATTTGAATTCTTAATCTTACACAATTTACATATGTGTGTATATATGCATGTGTATACATATATACATATATTTTGCTTGATTTTAAAGAATTTTATGTGACTCAAATATTCAGAATATATTTTAGGGAACATATTTGAGTTTTCAAATATGTCTCATAATATTGATGTGTGTCTGGAGTAAATCTCATGAATGTATTTCTGTTTGTAAAAATAAATGACCATGCTCCCTTAAAGAAATCACAGAATGACCAGGGGTGGTGGCTCACGCCTGTAATCCCAGCATTTTGGGAGGCCGAGGTGGGCGGATCGCCTGAGGTCAGGAGTTCAAGACCAGCTTGGCCAACATGGTGAAACCCCGTCTCTACTAGAAATACAAAAATTAGCTGGGCGTGATGGTGTGCACCTGTAGTCCCAGCTGATCGGGAGACTGAGGCAGGAGAATCGCTTGAACCCAGGAGGTGGAGGCTTGCAGTGAGCTGAGATTGCACCACTGCACTCCAGCCTGGGCGACAAAGCAAGACCCTCAAAAAAAAAAAAAAAAAAGGAAATCACCGAATATCTGGGAAATGATTGAGTGACTACCGGGGGACCAGCCATTTCAGGAAAATTAAGAGGATAAAGACTAAACTCTGGGTTAAATTAATAATAAATTTTAATTCTACCTATTTTTGGAGACAGAGTCTCACTCTGTTGCTCAGGCTGGAGTGCAATGGTGTGATCTCAGCTCACTGCAACCTCTGCCTCCTGGATTCAAGCAATTCTTCTGCCTCAACCTCCCAAGTGGCTGGAATTATAGGCGTGTACCACCATGCCTGGCTAATTTTTGTAGTTTTAGCAGAGATGGTGTTTCACCATGTTGGCCAGTCTGGTCTTGCACTCCTGACCTCAAGTGATTTACCCACCTCGGCCTCCCAAAGTGCTGGGATTACAGGCGTGAGCCACTGTTCCTGGCCTCAATTCCGTCTTATTAAATCAAAGAGGGAGTATTCATTGTGGCTGCTAATTCCATATTTCTGATCCCACTTGCCTTGTTTACTCCTGTCTTAGGGCCAGGTGCAGTGGCTCACGCCTGTAATCGTAACGCTTTTGGAGACCGAGGCGGAAGGATTGTTTGAGCCCAAGAATTCAAATCTATCCAGGACAACACAATGAGATTCCAACTCTATAAAAACTTTTTTTTTAATTAGCCAGGCGTGGTGGCAAGTGCCTGTAGTCCTAGCTACTTGGGAGGCTGAGCCTGGGAGGTCGAGGCTACAATGAGCCATGATCGCACCACTGCACTCCAGCCTGGGTAACAGCGTGAGACCTTAACTCTTTAAAAAAAAACAATTAAATTACATTTGGGATGCTTTTCAATTGGCTTTATGTCAGTATGTTGAAAGAATTTTCAGGTCTATGAACATCAAATGAGTTAGAGGAGAGATACTAAGTTGTTCCAACGACATCTCTCCGAGATAAGAAATGGCATGAGTAATAATAAGAGCTGCTGACGCTCACTGAACCTCAACACCCAGCCGCCTGGAACTGGACAGCTCTGGTTGTTCTGACAAGATCAGAAGTTGGTGCAATGAATATTGTTTCTCCCCTCACTGAAAT
This sequence comes from Cacajao melanocephalus, assembly GCA_963573385.1. Classification (NCBI taxonomy): domain Eukaryota; kingdom Metazoa; phylum Chordata; class Mammalia; order Primates; family Pitheciidae; genus Cacajao; species Cacajao melanocephalus. The sequence goes on along the minus strand of CAUYLG010051734.1, from coordinate 78,575 downwards.
CTTCATTGCTCAGTTAAAACGTATGTGAGTGCACACACATGAAGCAGAATATTGGGGTGACTCTAAATGCTAAGGGGTGAATCAGCTCAAATATCTTTAAACATTAAGAAAAACATTCAGCAGCATGGTCTACATATTTTGAAAAACAATCTTATCTTGCTTTTGTCAAACTGTTTATACAAAGTTATTTCCTCATTGAGGCAAGATTACTTTGGAGAGTAGTGTTGCATTAGAAAGATTTTTGGAGTTTAGAAGCTGCTACTCCTGGAGAAAAGCTATGTTTGATGATACTTTCCCCAAGAAACTAAGATGTTCTTAGTTATTCGGGTAACATTGTCAAGATGTATTGAGTGAGCTTAAGAAGGCTTTAGAGGACTCCAGCCTTCCTGGATTTCTCTAAGAACATCTTGCAAATACCACAATCCCAGCATTCGTAAAATTGTTGTAATGTCACCTAAACATGTGCAAACAAAAATAGGTGAAAACTGCTTAGATTTATAGAGCTTTTACAACGTTAAAAACCCCCAAACACGGCATTCTTTTCTCCTCGCTGTGGCTTCAACAATGGATTTCTTGCTGTTCTATTTTCCATGCAAATAGAGTTTCAGTTTCCCTCAGTGGAGTCTCTTTCCTGGGGTAAAAATAAAAGCTTGAGACAACTTTTATAAAACATGCTGGTTAGTGGTCTCTAGCGTGACAGATTACAGATTGTTACAGAATTCACATCTTCTTACAAAATGTACAGCTCTAAAACTAATATTGGGTCCTTTCTTGGGAACACGAATTACTGCATCTCTCACCCCCATAAAAATTTATGTATGGTTCTATTTGCCTTTTCATTGATCTCTTTTATTTATCTATTTATTTCTATTTTTTAGAGATGAGGTCTGGCTCTGTTGCCCAGGCTGGAGTGCAGTGGTGCAATCTCAGCTGACTGCAGCCTCAAACTCTTGGGCTCAAGCAATCCTCCCACCTTCGCCTCTCCAGTAGCTGTGACTACAGGCACACCATCATGCCAACTAAGCTTTCTATTTTTTGTAGATGTGGGGTCTTGCCATGTTGCCTAGGCTGGTCTTGAACTGCTGGCCTCATGCCATTCTCCCTCTAGAAGTGTTGGGACTATAGGTTCGTGTCACCACGGCTGGCTAATTTCATCTTTTCAAACTTGTTTTTCTCCCAAGCGCATCAGTAAGGATGTAGCTCATTTACGGCAGGCGTGAGTCTCTCAGAAGGAAAAGCTTGCAATTTGTCAACTCTCTTATTTTTCTTTCAGAAAAGAAGGTGATCCAGCTCCCATCATGGTTAATGAGAAATGTTGGGCCTGGCACGGTGGCTCATGCCTGTCATCCCAGCACTTTGGGAGAACAAGGAGGGTGGATCACCTGAGGTCAGGAGTTCAAGACCAGCCTGGCCAACATGGTGAAACCCCATCTCTACTAAAAATACAAAAATTAGTCGGGTATGGTGGTGGGCGCCTGTCATCCCAGCTACTCAGAGGCTGAGGCAGGAGAATCACTTGAACCTGGGAGGTAGAGGTTGCAGTGAGCCGAGATCACACCACTGCACTCCAGCCTGGGCGATAGAGTGAAACACTTTTCAAAAAAAAAAAGGGTTTGCTCATTGATTGGCATGATCATTGCACAACACCGTTATGCACTGAACACTAACTCACTGTTGCGAATGCACTAAATGCCGTCCAATTGCACAAAGTGGCTAAAATGGTAAATTGTAGGTTACCTGCATCTTGCAACAATTAAAACAGAAAACTAAACTCAAAAAAAAAAGGAAAAGGAAAAATGTAAGTAACCCTGACCCTGCATGGGAAGATAGAAGGCCAAGTTTATACTATTAAATTCTTATTCATTACCACCAAAAGAAATTGAGTTTGTTAACCGAATAATTTTGTCCAGTCCTTTGCTTGATTCTATTTTCAGAAACTTTTATTTATTTATTTATTTATTTAATTTTAATTTTTATTTATGTATGTTTTTGAGATGGAGTCTCACTCTGTCTCCCAGGCTGGAGTGCAGTGGCGCAATCTCAGCTCACTGCAACTTTTGCCTCCCGGGTTGAAGCGATTCTCTTGCCTCAGTCTCCCAAGTAGCTGGGATTACAGGTGCCCACCACCGCACCAGGTTAATTTTTGTATTTTTAGTGGCGATATGGTTTCACCATGTTGGCCAGGCTTGTCTTGAACTCCTGACCTCAGGCGATCCGCCTGCCTCAGCCTCCCAAAGTGTTGGGATTATAGGCATGAGCCACCACACCTGCCCCTTTAAAAAATTTTTTTTGACTGAAAAAAAATTTTTGTTGAGAAAGGTTCTTGCTCTGTCACCCAGGCTGGAATGCAGTACTGTTGTTATAGCTCACTGCAGCCTTGACCTCCCAAGCTCAAGTCATCCTCCCACTTAAGCCTCCCAAATAGCTGGGACTACAGACATGTGTCACCATGCCTGGCTAATTTTTAAAAAAATTTTTTATTTTTTTTGAAACAGAGTCTTGCCCTGTCACCCAGGCTGGAGTGCAATGGCTTGATCTTGGCTCCCTGCAACCTCCACCTACTGGGTTTAAGTGATTCTCCTGCCTCAGCCTCCTTAGTAGCTGGGATTTCAGGCACGTGCCACCAAGCCCAGCTAATTTTTTTTTTTTTGTATCTTTAGTAGAGATGGGGGTTTCACCATGTTGGCCAGGCTGGTCTCAAACTCCTCTCAAACTCCTGACCTCATGATCCGCTTGCCTTGGCCTCCCAAAGTGCTGGGATTACGGACGTGAGCCACCGTACCCAGCCATGCCTGGCTAATTTTTAAATTTGTTATAGAAACAGGGTCTTGCCACATTGCCCAGACTGGTCTTGCCCACTCCTCAACTCAAGTGATCCTCCCACCTCAACCTCCTCAAGTATCGGGATTACAGGCATGAGTCGCCTTGCCTGGTCTTGGGGACCTTTCTTTTAATTTTCCCAAGATCAGCAGTGGAAAGGAGGGGTGAGCATGAAAAAGCAGAGCCCCTCTGGTCCTATAAACCTGTCCCAAGTAGGGCAGACCCTCAAGCATCCCAGCCGATACCACACTCAGAGGAACAAACTCCTACCATGGGACCCCTAAGCTCTGCAGATACCTGACCACGTCCCTGAGAACATAATACTGCCTCCTTTTCATGACTAATTTCAACTAGTACAGAGATGGGAGCTGCTGTCGTTGTAGACTGGGTTTAGGTCCTATTGTCAGACGTAGATGCAGATGCAGTTCTAGAAAAAACTTTGAGCACAAGCAACAGCTCCAGGTGAGGTCAGAGTTTGGAGGCGGACATCCTGTGGCAAGCTCATGCCTTATCTTGGGTACAGTGCATTCCAGAGCTTTCCTGCAGCAGTAGCAGCAGCCTAGGATGTGATACTGAGACCTGGGTAGGTCCCTGGCCCAGCCTCTTCATTCAACAAAGAGAAATGCAAGGTTTTGTTCCTGTAAGGAGCTGGAAAAAAAAAAGAGAGAGAGAGAGAGAGAGAGACAGGCAGAGAAAAAGAAAGAAAAAAAATGCAAGCTGCAAAATTGCTAAAGGCACAATAATATAAAAAATTTTTATTTTGGTACAGACCGGGTCTCACCACGTTGCCTAGGTGGGTCTCCATCTCCTGGTCTCAAGCACAGTGCTGGGATTACAGGCATGAGCCACCATGCCCAGCTGAAAACAAATTTTTGAGTGTTCTCAATGTGCAAAGAGTTGGTTCTGTGCTCCTGAAGTGACAGAAGAAAATAGAAGGTTTGCAGATGCAAAACCAGAAACAGACATGCTGCTTGCTTACAATAGTGTCGCCAGCAGTGTCAGCACCTAAAACATTTTTACATTTTATTTATTTTGATTGACAAATAATAAGTGTAAATATTCATGGAGTACCGGCTTTGATGCATATAATGTATAGTGATGAGGTCAGGGTAGTTAGCACATCCATCATGTGTAACATGTGTTCTTTCTCCCACCTCAGCCCCCCAAGTAGCTGGGATTACAGGCACATGACACTATGCCTGTCTATGTTTGGGAGACTCGGCCTCCCAAAGTGCTGAGACTACAGGCGTGAGCCATGGTGCCTGGCCCATATATGTGTGTGTGTGTGTGTGTGTGTGTGTGTGTGTGTATTTTTTTTGAGACAGGGTCTCACTCTGTCACCCAGGCTGGAATGCTATGGTGCCATCATACCTCACTGCAGCCTCAACTGCCCAGACTCAAGCAATCCGACCTCAGCCTCTCAAGTAGCTGACACTACAAGACACAAGCCACAAGCCACCATGACTGGCTAATTTTGTATTTTTTGTAAAGACGGGGTTTCATCATGTTCCCCAGGCTGGTGTCTAACTCCTGGACTCAAGCAAGCCTCCCACCTTAGCCTCCCAAAGTGTTAGGATTACAGGTGTAAGCCATTTCACCTGGCCTATAATATATCCTTTTAAACTATAGTTATTCTGTAGTGCTACAGAACACTAGAATGTATTCCTTCTATCTAGCTGTAATTTTCTTAGAAAAGGTGGCATGAAAACGATATCACTGTAATCCCCAAGAACCAAGGAATGAGATTTCAAACAGAGTCACAGAGGACCTCCGGAGGGCAGAATTTACTATCTGTTGCTGTCCTATACCCACCTGGCTCTCTGCCATCATGGGGAGCCATTATATTCGCAGTAGTAATGATGGGGGTTTTGTTTGTTTGTTTGTTTGCTTTGAGACAGGGTCTCACTCTGTTGCCCAGGCTGGAGTGCAGTGGCACAGTCTCGGCTCACTGCAACCTCTGCCTCCCGGGTTCAAGCGATTCTCCTGCCTCAGCCTCCCAAGTAGTTGGGACTACAGGCACCCACTACCACACCTGGCTAATTTTTGTATTTTTAGTAGAGACAGGGTTTCACCTGTTGGCCAGGATGGTCTCAAACTCCTGACCACACATAATCCACCCGCCTCAGCCTCCCAAATTGTTGGGATTACAGGTGTGAGCCACTGCGCCTGGCTGTAATGACGGTTTTATCAGATGGGGAAATGCGTTTCCTTTAAGAGGTAGGTGCGAAATATTAGGCTGATGCAAAAGTAATCGCAGTTTCTACCATGACTGTCAATGACAATTGAATGATCTAAAGTTTCCATCACGGACATATCCATGTGCTCGCAGTACGAAAACTGAAACAAGAAGGCAGACCATCGCCTTGCTCCCACTCAGCTGGAAAGTGCGTCTGGGACAATTCAGATTGTTTTGCCAGTCAGGGATAGTGGCTCCTGACTGTAATCCCAGCTACTTGGGGGGCCAAGGCAAGAGGATGGCAAGAGGATGGCCAGGAGTTCAAGACCAGCCTGGGCAACATAGTGATACCCCTATCTTTACAAAAAATACAAGAATTAGCCAGGCAGGGTTGTGTGCACTTGCAGTCCCAGCTATTCAAGAGGCTGAGGCAGGAGGATCGTGGGAGCCCGGGAGGTGGAGGCTGCTGTGCGTCATGATTGCACCACTGCACTCTAGCCTGGGCAACAGAGTGAGAACCCGTCTCAAAACACAAGTAAAAGAAATCAATTAAAAGGCACATAGAGCCATATGTAAATATTTATGGGGGTGAGAGGTGCAGTGATTCTTGCTCCTGAGAAAGGACCTAACATTATTTTTACAGCTGTATATTTTGCAAGAAGATGCGGATTCTATAACAATCTATATGCTAGAGACCACTAACCTACATGTTTTATAAAACTTGTCTTGGCCGGGTGCAGCAGCTCACGCCTGTCATCCCAGCACTTTGGGAGGCCGAGGAGGGCGGATCATGAGGTCAGGAGATCGAGACCATTCCAGCTAACACGGTGAAACCCTGTCTCTACTAAAAATACAAAAAAAAAAAATTAGCTGGGCATGGTGGCACGCGCCTGTAGTCCCAGCTACTCGGGAGGCTAAGGCAGGAGAATTGCGTGAACCCGGGAGGTGGAGGTTGCACTGAGCTGAGATTGTGCCACTGCACTCCAGCCTGGGCAACAGAGTGAGACTCTGTCTCAAAAAAAAAAAAAACAAACTTGTCTGAAGCTTGTCTTTTTACCCCCGGAAAGAGACTCCATTGAGGGAAACAGATTTTTTTGCATAGAAAATAGTATAGCAAGAAATCCATTTTTTTTTTTTTTTTTGAGATGGAGTCTCTTTCCTGTCACGCAGGCTGGAGTGCAGTGGCACAGTCTTGGCTCACTGCAACCTTCACCTCCCAGGTTCAAGCAATTCTCCTTCCTCAGCCTCCCGAGTAGCTGGGATTACAGGCATGCGCCACCACACCTGGCTGATTTTTGCATTTTTAGTAGAGACATGGTTTTGCCATGTTGGCCAGGCTGGTCTCGAACTCCTAACCTCAGGTGATCCACCTGCCTCGGTCTCCCAAAGTGTTAGAATTACAGTCATGAGCCACCACGCCTCAGTCTCACTCTGTCGTCCAGGCTGGAGTGCAGTGGTGAGATCTCAGGTCACTTCAGCCTCCACCTCCTCGGTTCAAGCGATCCTCCTGCCTCAGCCACCCAAGTAACTGGGACCACAGGCAACCGCCACCACGCCCAGCTAATTTTTGTATTTTTAGTAGAGACATGGTTTTGCCATGTTGGCCAGGCTGGTCTCGAACTCCTGACTTCAGGTGATCTGCCTACTTGGGCCTCCCAAAGTTCTGGGATTACAGGCATGAGGCACCATGCCTGGCCGAGATATCCATTGTTGAAATCACTCTACAAAAAGTAGTTTTTAATATAGAAACAAATAAATGAATAAAAATAAAATGCCTCCTCTCATGTGACAGAAGGCTGGATGCCTCCACAGATTAGCTGTACCCCAAATCTGCGTGTCTGAGTTCATTCAGTGGCCCTTTGGGGATCTTTTGGAAATCTGAAATTCTTCCCAGTTTCTCTGGACAGGCCCACAGACACACTTCCCGTTTCCCTGATAAAGCGTGCCTGTACAATGTTCAGCAGACTTCGGTACTAGACAGCTGTAGACAGCAGGTTAAATTCCTGTCTAGACTTGGCTTTGTTCTGTATCTGCCAGGGCCTTCGTATCACCGAGTGTCCCCACTCCATGAAAGTCTCTTGCCTTTCGTGTAATTCGCATCCTATTTCTTCTCGCCTGGGATGAACTCATTCAGCAAAACCCCAAACAAATGACAGCGAACGCTCCATTTGTATAAAGTGCTCCAGTTGATGATGTAAAAGCATTCTTCTGTGACTGTTAGCACCAGAGAAATGCAAGCTGAGTACTTCCTGGCCTGTGTGTCATTTTCTTATCCGATGTTCAGTATAGTTCTGGGTTATCTGTGTCTGTATCTCCCAGCATTCCTGCCTTCTGCAGCTATTTGCATCTCTCTCTGTTCAAGTACCAGATGGAATGTTTTTTGGCACACTTTGGATACCTATGGTATTTTCTGTCTTTATGCAGGACTATGACCTTATTGGTTAAGACTGTTCTGAATTCTATTAATACCTCTTGTGCTTTGCAGGCAAATCATTCACTGATATTCCTTTTCTAATGCTCATGTACAGCTATAACTTTTGCGACTTTCATACAAAGCAAAACACAAAACCCATAAACTGTCCCTTTTCCACTGCTGTATCTTCTTCCCAAAGATATTCTCCGCTTAGCTGAGTGTAGCAGTATTCTTGGCATGGAGACAACCTCAAAGATGCAATAGGACCTCAGGACTCCACAGATGTCCCACGCGCCACAGTGGCAGTAAGTCCATCTCCTACTAGTGACCGTGTCAGTGCTTCCAGGAATGTGCTGTTACTTCTTCCAACACGGTCAACATGGTTGTAATAATGTTACAATATTCTCGTGTTTTCAAAACATTTAACTCACTATGCAGCTGTCTCAATAGCATCTGTTTGGAAAGATTTGTTCTTTCTAAGACTTAAAAATGTCATGTGCTTTCTGGATGACTTCCAGACTCAAACATAACGTATTTCTCAATCTCTTTCTTTCCAATATAAAACTATCTTCAGGGCCAGGAGTGGTGGCTCATACCTGTAATCCCAGCACTTCGGGAGGCCGGGGTGGGTAGATCACATGAGGTCAGGAGTTTGGGACCAGCCAGGCCAACATGGTGAAACTCCGTCTCTAGAAAAAATACAAAAATTAGCTGGGCATGGTGGCGCGCGCCTGTAGTCCCAGCTACTTGGGAGGCTGAGGCAGGAGAATCGCTTGAACCCAGGAGACAGAGGTTGCAGTGAGCCGAGATCGCGCCAACACACTCCAGCCTGGGCGACAAAGGGAGACTCTGTCTCTAAATAAATAAATAAATAAAATAAAACTATCTTCAAAACTCTGACTTTGTCAGGAAAAAGGCTAGTTCCCACCTGATAACAAGTCTTATTTTCAAAATTTTAGGATTCTGTGTCCCATGTTGATTCTCCCACATAAACTTTAACTTCACTCGGCCAAGTTCCCACATTCACTTTGACGGGAGGATGCCACGGAATCAGCCGTGAAGAACCAGCTGCTGAAGTACGGGTTTTCCTCAGCGTCAGGGTATTTGTTTTTCCCATGTCTTTCAGCAGGTTTCAGGTTTCCTTCATATTAGTCTCATCCGATAAGTATTGATGACTCACTGGACAGGAGCTGTGAAACAGTGTGATTCATGGATGAGACATAGTACATATCCTCTTATCGCTCCCCTAGAATCACAGCAATTGAGCAAGTCCTAAGATAACTCTAACCCATCCATCACTTTATACACACTGGTTTCCAAATCTCTCAGTTGGTATCTTTTATGAAATCATTTATCGTGTGTTCCGAAGTCTGGTTCATCATGACAAGAAAGTTATTCATGCTTGTAGGAGAAGGAGAATCACATTAAAAATGAAGATTCTAGGAACTCCATCTGCCACTATTTTTATATTTTCTCATCATTTTGCATTATCTTTTTATATCTGTAAGATTGGAGTGTATTATAAAATTTGGATTGCTGCCTATATATCTTAAAATGTAACCATAGTTTTCTCACTCTGTTCACTGTTTATGAAGAATGCACGCCTTCTTCTAGTTTAAGGTGCTGAAGGCATGGCCTTGCCCCACTGCTAAATTTGACTGGCCTTAAAAAACAAACAAACAAACTAACTAACTAACTAAGTTGAATAATGGGTAACTAGGCTGGGCACGGTGGCTTATAACTGTCATTTGAACACTTTGTGAGGATCACCTGAGTCCAGGAGTTCTAGACCAGCCTGGACAACATGGCAAGGTCTCATCTCTACTAAAAAATTAAAAAAAATTAGCTAGGCATAGGGCCAGGCGTGGTGGCTCATGCGTGTAATCCCAGCACTTTGGGAGGCCGAGGTGAGGGAATCGTGAGGTCAGGAGTTTGAGACCAACCTGGCCAACATAGTGAAACCCCATCTCTATTAAAAATACAAAAAATTAGCTAGGCATGGTGACAGGTGCCTGTAATCCCAGCTATTCGGGAGGCTGAGGCAGGAGAATCACTTGAACCCAGGAGGTGGAGATTGCGGTGAACCGAGATCGCACCACTGCACTCCAGCCTGGGTGACAGTGCGAGATTCCGTCTTAAAAAAAAAAAAAACCAGGTGTGGTGGTGCAGGTTGTAGTCCCAGTTACTCAGGAGTCTGAGGTGGAAGGATTGGTTGAGCCTAGGAGTTAGGGCTGCAGTGAGCTATGACTGTGGCACTGCACTCCAGCCTGGGCAATATAGCGAGACCCTGTCTCAAAATAAATAAATAAATAAATAAATAAATAAATAAAAAGGTAATTATAACCATGAAACTTTTGCTGTATTCTGGAGTTCAGTTATGAAGAATAAATTCCTAGATATAGAATGAGTGAACCAACACATAATAATTACTTCTAATGCCCTAAGCTTTGTCCTAATTAACATTACAACCAGAAGTGTATATGAATCCTGTCATCAGTATGAAACACTTCATCTTCCTAGTATTTGGTAGATTCAAACAAACAAACAACTGCCACATTTGTTCTTAGTTGCATTTCTTTGACAGCTTCCCTCCCTCCCTCCCTTCCTTCTTTTTCTTTCACGGGGTCTTGCTCTGTCTCCCATATTGGAGTGCAGTGGTACAATCAGGTCTCACTGCAGCCTTGACCTCCTGGGCCCAAGTGATCCTCCCACCTCAACCTCCTGAGTAGCTGAGACTATAGGCACACACCACCACACCCAGCTAATTCTTCTCATTTTTATTTTTTGTCAAGATGGGGTCTCGCTATGTTATGGAGGCTGGTCTCAAACTCCAACGCTCAGACGATCCTCCCACTTTGGCCTCCCAAAACGTTGAGATTCCAAGTGTGAGCCATTATGCCTGGCCCAGTCTGGCCTTTCATCTCATGCACTTTGTAAGCTTATTGTAAATGTGCTTTCATCTTGTTTTATGTTTCAACAACTGTCTTGACATTTTTGGGTAGTCAGATGTATTCATCTTTACCCCCCGAGTTCCATCTCCATGAAGCTTAGAAAGTTCTTTGGAGCCCACAGGGACTGGGCAACTGGCATCATTACTAGTATTCTTTGAGTAAAATGTTACCTGTGACATTCAAATCTGGCAATCCAGTTCAAAAACAACACAAACACATGCCGTTAGCTTCCCTTTTGAAGGAAGGAGTTTTCTTTCTGGTGCTTTTGTTTACCACTTTGGAAAAATTATTCACCTGCATTCCTTCAATACCATAGTGTACATTTTCCATAAACTTCACCAGCACCCCGGAAGTAAAAACACTCATGTATCTCTTGGATGCAGAGTAAACTCAGGCCACTCTAATTACAGGCTCATCTAGGCATTTCCTAATGAATGGTTACCAGCGAAGACAACGATTGCATCCTCAATGCTTTCTATTGGATTTTCTTTGGAATCGCTCAAGAAAAGCCTCCAAATAAACAGGCATGTTTAGAAACATTATTTTTAGAAGTCAGAGCTTGATACATGAATAAAATCGCTTTGATTGCATTCTATGTTTGCAGATTTTTAAAACTTCAGTTTGTAGAAAGAGTGGCTTAGGGTTTTGTTTTATGTAATGAATTTTAACTAAATGATGTTCTGTCCAACTATAATATTTGGCCACCCAGGGTTTCACTATGGATGAATTAATCCCTATAAACCCATTTAGAATTCAAGACCCTCTAACTTGGAAACAGTATAATACACACATGTAAAATTTCATATTACTCAGAAGAAAGGACAGTTCTATAATTTTTCATTTTTTTCAAAAGTTGTTTTTTGTTTGTTTTGTCTTTTCTTTTAGCTTTTAAGTTCAGAGGTACATGTTCAGGTTCATCACATAAGTACACTTGTGTCACAGGGGCTTGTTGTACAGATAATTTCACCAGCCGGGTATGAACCCTAGGGCCCTTAGTTATCTTTCCCCATCCGCTCCCTCCTCCCACCCTCCAGACTCCAAAATGCCCCAGCGTCTGTTGCTCCCCTCTACGTGTCCACGTGTTCTCATCATTTAGCTTCCACTTATAAATGAGAACATGAAGTATGTGGTTTTCTGTTCCTGTGTTACTTTGCTAACGATAATGGCCTCCAGCTCCATCCATGTCCCTGCAAACGACATAACCTTGTTGGTTTTCTTTTTTGACAGGGTCTCACTCTGTTGCATAGCTCATGCAGCCTTGACCTCCCGGGCTCAAGTGATCCTCCCATCTGAGCCTCCCAGGTGGCCGGGACTATAGGTGTGTACCACCAGGCTAGGCTAAGGCTTAAATTTTTTCTAAAGACTCAGTCTCACCATGTCTGCCAGGCTGTTCTCAAACTCGTGGCCTCAAGCAATCCAAGAGGACATTTCTAAATCAGCTTCAGCCTAAGGATGTTGTCCAGCTTGAAAACATATGTGGGTAGGATCAGGGCCCTCCTTCAACAAGTAAAGTTTGAGCTGTCTTTAAAAGGTGTTCCATTGGACATTATTATTATTACTATTATTATTTTTGAGACAGAGTTTTGCTCTTGCTGTCCAGGCTGGAGTGCAATGGCGCTATCTCGGCTCACTGCAATGTCCACCTCCTGGGTTTAAGCTGTTCTCCTGCCTCAGGCTCCCAAGTAGCTGGGACTACAGGCATGCACTACCACGCCTGGCTAATTTTGTATTTTTAGTGCAGACGGGTTTTCACCATGTTGGTCAGACTGGTCTCGAACTCCTGACCTCAAATGATTCGCCCGCCTCGGCCTCCCAAAGTGCTGGGATTACAGGTGTGAGCCACTACGCCCAGCCCCATTGGACATTATATCTCTAGAGAATCAGGCACTGAAAAATGGCAGAGAAGGTGGCTTCTAAGACGGAATGATGGTGTTTCAGCTGGGCTAAGACCATAGCAGGTCTCTAATAACTGTGGTTATACATACAATTATAAAACCTATTTCATCATCCTTGATTAGTCACAGTGGGCTTGGCCCCATCAGCAGAGGCAGAAGTACAGAGGATTGTACTGGAATGTAGCCAACTCCTAGGCTATAGCGAAGTCCTAACATGTAAAGCCAAAACAAACCCATGACGGTACCATCCTGTGACAAGGAACAAAACGAGAAGGAAAGACTGTAAAGCTACCAACAGTGAATCAGTCCTTGTAAGGAACATGCTAGGCATTGGGGATGACTCAATGATGCATGAAAATACTCAAGCCCCAATGAATGGCTCATCTGAGAAAATGAGAACGAACTATGTTGAGCATGAGAAAAGACCAATTCTATTCCTGGAACACAGTTGGCACTCAACCAAGGGCATTACCGTAATTATGATAAGATCTGAGTACTGAAATTTGAAACCATATTACTGTAACTAAACATCTATCAGAATTCCCTGCCTGCCTTCTAAGACCAAATCATAGGTGGGTATATCCTCAGGCAATGATAGAGTTTCCATCCCTGGCTCAATCTAGACAGGAATTGATCACTATATTGCTTGGAGGACCCCTTTCCAGATGCCCTGGGAAGATCTCTTCCAGCGTGGTCAAACAACAAAGTGTTGACGCACTCTGTATTTCTGAAGCATACTTTTTTATTGTTGTTGTTTAGTTCATGTCTTTTATCAACTCATACACAGTTAGTTGTTTTCTGGTTTGTTGAAGCAGTAAGTCAGACAACATTCGCCACAATAGTGTCTGTCACAGTGGCTTGCCATAAACACTCTAGTCCCACAGTCATCGGAATAGCACTAGTTTTGCCATTCTCATCCACCTTATGATATTTCAGGACAGCCAGCTTCACCTTCTTTCTCTTGTGCTTATTCTCCTTGGGAGTGCTGTAAGACTTCTTCCTTTTCTTAGCACCGCCACCAAGTCTCAACACAAGATGAAGAGTGGACTCCTTTTGAATGTTGCAGTCAGACAAAGTACATCCATCTTCCAGCTGCTTGCCAGCAAAGATCAGTCTTTGCTGATCAGGAGGAATTCTTTCCTTATCCTGGATCTTGGCCTTTACATTTTCTGTTGTATCCAAGGGTTCAGCCTTCAGGGTGATGGTCTTCCTTGTTAGGGTTTTCACAAAAATCTGCATTTTGGTGGCAGCTCCACCACAGATGGCAGATCAAAAAGGAAGCTGAAGCATATGTTTAGGTTGATCAGTTGCAACATAAATATATACATATACACACACACATATATACACACATATACATATATAATATATATGTTTAACTCAGAATACATATATATGTATGTGTGTATATATGTCTGTGAAGATGGCTAAACATATATATATACACACTAGAATATATATTCTATAAAATATACTAGAATATATATTTACATGTTTTTTATACACATACATAAATTGTAAAGTTTGTGATAGTAACTGCCTACTTCCTTATATTTTATCTCAGGATATATATTTCTCAAAGAACTAAGAATAGAACTATCATTCAATCCAGTAATGCCACTATTGGGTATCTACCCAAAGGGAAAGAAATCATATCAGAAAGACAGCTGCACTTGTATTTATTTATTTATTTTTTGAGATGGAGTCTTGCTCTGTTGCCCAGGCTGGAGGACAACGGTGTGATCTCAGGTCACTGCGATGTCTGCTTCCCGGGTTCAGGCGATTCTCCTGCCTTAGCCTCCCAAGTAGCTGGGATTACAGGCGTGTGTCACCACGCCCAGCTAATTTTGTATTTTTAGTAGATATGGGGTTTCACCATGTTGGTTAGGCTGGTCTTGAACTCCTGACCTCAGGTGATTCACCTGCCTTGGCCTCCCAACGTTCTGGTATTTCAGGCATGAGCCACTTTGTCTCACCACCTGTATGTCAATCACAGTGCTATTTGCAATAGCAAAGATATAGAACTAACCTGAGTGTCCATCAATGGATGACTAGATAAAGAAAATGGTTTTTTTTGTTTGTTTGTTTTGTTTTTTTTTCTTGAGACAGAGTCTTGCTCTTGTTGCCCAGGCTGGAGTGTAGTGGCTTGATCTTGGCTCACTGCAACTTCCCCATCCTGGGTTCAAGCAATTCTCCTGCCTCAGCCTCCCTAGTACCTGGGATTACAGGCACCCGCCACCATGCCCAGCTAATTTTTGTATTTTTAGTAGAGACGGGGTTTCACCATGTCGGCCAGGCTGGTCTTGAACTCCTAAACTCAGGTGAACCACTCGCCTTGGCCTCCCAAAGTGCTGGGATCACAGGCGTGAAATACCGCACCTGGACAAGAATATGTTTTACACACACACACACACACACACACACACACCTCCCATGGAATACTATGCAGCCATAAAAGAGAATGAAATACATCTTTTGCAGCACATGGATGGAAGTGGAGGCCATTATCTTAAGCAAAATTACGGAGAAACAGAAAATCTACACTTGTACGTCCTCAGTATATAAAAATGAAAAAGTAAAAAATAAAAATAGAACAAAAAAGATTTTATCTCAGCATATATAGAAATATGTATATATTTTATACATCATTTATGCAAAATATATACACATACATATACACAAATATATAACATATATATTTAACTCAGTATATGTTATATGTAACTGATATTACATATACATTATATATACACACACACACATACACAAACACACACATACAGTATACATGCTTAAAGAGTGATCAGCTCCCTTCACAGATGGTCTCACTGTGTTGCCCAGGCTGGAGGGCAGTGGCACAGTCATAGCTCACTGCAGCCTTGACCTCCTGGGCTCAAGGCATCCTCATGTCTTCGTCTCTGAATGTGCTGGGATTATAGGTGAGCACCACCACAACTGACTAGTTAAAACATTTTTTTGGTAGAGATGGGGGGGTGCTTCCAATGTTGTCCAGACTGATCTCAAACCCCTGCACCTCCCAGCGTGCTGAGATCATAGGTGTGAGCCACTGCGCTCAGCCAGATGGTACAATTTTGATTCCTCTCATATTTAACAACACCTGCACCTACCATTGTATTGAATTTATAGCTCACTGGGTTGGGGACTCATTCCTCCAGAATGGCAGAGGTCAGCATTTCCTGACTCCACTGAAAAATAATGCTGCCTCATTAAGGTGGTAATGACCCTTCCATGCCTAACTCACAGGGACTTTCCTTTTTTGTCTCTCAAGTAATAGGCTGTGGTTTCTCAAGGATTTTTATGATCCTTCCAGATGAAAGCTGCTTTGTGAAGCAAGGTGTGCAACGTGCAGGACATATTTGTAAGAAGAGGTAGCTATGTGGTCAAGGTCAGGGTAGGATCGGTAGAATCAGACCAACCAGCAGCCCCAGCAGAGTTTAACGCTGCAATTCTGTGCCACACTTTTTCCTGGGTGCAATTTGCAGGCAAAGACATGTGCTTAATTGGGTGTGAAACTCGGGCCTTGATTAAAAGGACTTTATGAGCCTGCAGCCTTGCGTTTCCAAGGTGACGGCCTCGTGGAGAGGGCGCGCGTTCCGCGGGGAGACACCAACTTGTCCTGAGTGCACGTTCCTGGCTGGCCCTGAACCCCTCGGCCAGGCAGCACTTGACAGGGCTGTGTCGTGTCGTAACCAGGCTCAGGGGATGGCGGGGACCTGCTGGTGTCGCACGTGGTTTGCATTTCAGCTCAGGATTTTGCAGAGCATGGAGAGCGGGTGTCACCCCGGCGGAGAAATGCCACCCACAAAATGCAGGTGCAGGCTGGGGCGAGGCTGGCAGCCAGGGGCCAGAAATCCAAACCCTGAGCCGCTTTCAGACTTCCTGACGCCCCCTCCCTGTTAGCCGCGCAAAATAGCTCGGCCTGGTCCCCTTAAAAATGTGTCCATTCTGACTTAGAGGCCTCTTTGCCTCTCGGAAAGCCCCCGTGACCAGAGGACTGAGGGACTGGAGATCCCCTCCAGTGGTAGAATAGCTGAGATTCCTCAAAATAAGGGGGTTTGCAGTTTGACCCCTTGCTGCTCAAAATGTGGTCCGCGAACCGGCAGCCTGGGCCGCCCTGGTCGCGGGTCAGGAGGGCAGCGTCCAGGCCGTGCCAGGCCCGCACGCTGAAGCACTGTCTGCATTTCCCTAGGGAAAGGGGTGCCCAAATGTCTAGTTATATTTTCATTTCAAATCCACAAGCATAGGGTTTTTAAATATAAGTATGTCCAAGTATTGCCTGAGCCACACTTAAGCCAGAAAAAAAAAAGTCTTTGCGTGTCTAAAATTGAAATGCGTCTGCACAATTCTTTAACGAGTTGTCGCCCGGGTGTTTAAACCAGTGGCCAATCACATTTCACGTGCTACATTTGGTCGGGCGATCTCTCAAATCTGCCTTTCCCTAGTTCTTTAAAGAAATATTTATTTGGAAAGAATTCTAGATCCACAGGAAGCTGCAAAGAAACGCACCGGGTCACACCCACCCTTCACCGCCCCTTTCAAGTAGAAATCTGGAATCACCAGAGTCCTACAGCAAAACCAGGACGCTGACCTCGTCCCCCAGACCCCGCAGCCCCTCTTGGAGATCCGCGCGCAGCGCGCCTCCTGAGGAGCCAGGCGAATCAGAGCCCCTCTCCTCACGAAACGTCAATTTCAGTTTTTATTTCTGAACTTTACTTTTGCTGAGCCACGCCCTCCCTGTTCCCGGACCCTCCCGGTCCCCCGGCCCTCTCGCCTCCCCATCTTCCGGGCTTGGGCGCAGCGACCCGGGTGGCCCGCCTGCGCGTCCCCAGGGAGAGGGGCGCCCCGGGTGCGGAGGGGCCAGCGCAGCGCCTACCCTCGGTGGCCGGAGCCACCTGCAAGTCCGGGTCTCCGGCTCCTGGGCGGGGTCGCGGCGGGGGCGGAGCGCGCGCGAAGGCGACGCCCCCAGCCCCGCGGCCGGGTGGGGGCGGGGAGAGGCGCGGTCACGCCCAGGCGGCTTCCGCCCGCCCCATCAGCGCCCACGCGGTAGCTGAGCAGAAGGAGGCTGAGGACGCGACTTCGGGAATGCGCAGGGCCCCCGCCTCGCCCCCCTCAGCCCGGGCCGCGGCCCCCGCCTTCCCCGCCGCCGCCCGGCGCTCCGTGCCCGCCCCCCGAGGCCGGCGGCTGCTCCCACCCGGGGCTGCTGATGTTTGTGCCGTGAGCACCGCCCAGCCATTGTCCCTGCCACTCCGTCAGCCGCGCCGGGCCGCGCACCGGGAGGCGAGGGCGCGCATGGGGAGCCTCCGTTGATGCCGCCGCCGCCACCGCGCCGCCCTCCGAGGCTGCGTCCCGGGAATCCCGGCTCCCTGAGCGCTCCGGCCCGGCTCGGCGCCCCGGACCTGAGTGCGTCCCCATGGAGGCGCCCGGGCTGGCCCAGGCGGCCGCGGCGGAGAGCGACCCCCGAGAGGTAGCGGGGGGGACCCCCGACGGGGCGCCCGCACTCTGCCCCAGCCCCGAGGCGCGGTCACCAGAGTCGCCCGCCTACCGGCTGCAGGACTTCGACACGCTGGCCACCGTGGGTGAGTGAGTGTGCCCGGGGACTCGGCCCGCAGGGGCACGCGTCGCGGCCGGGACGCTGTCGTAGGACAAAGGGCCCCGGGTGCCGGCCTCTTGGGGATGGCCCTGCCCCGCCGCTCCGGCTCGGAGTCCCCGTTCGGGGCTACCCCTGCGCCTTGGGTCTCCCCGGGGGTCGCTCGGAGAAGTGGAGCGCACCCCCCAGCCCAGGCCAGTTCCCCCGACCGGCCGGTGCCTTCCCTGGAACGCCGACGGCTCCTCTCGGAGACCACCCTCCACCCCCAGCACACACAGCACCCCTGGGCCTGGGCCGCCCGACGTCACAAAACTTCCTGCGGGTCACCTCGCCTGGGGGACCTCGTGCGCTCTCCCAGGCAGCGGCCCCAGGGACATGGGCGCGAGACCTGAAGGCCCCAGCGGACTTCCCCCAGGCCAGCCTCCCCGTGTGCCCAGCGGCAGGGTCCTCGGCGGGGAATGTACACATTTCTCCAGGGGCTGCGGGAGCAGCTGGGCTCCGGGGGACAGGTGTCCCGTGGCTCTGTGGGGACTTGGAAGGTGGCGTTGGGGACGGATCCTAACATTTCCTGACACCATCTGTGCTTTTGGTCTTGTGCATCTGAAATGGGTAATTCTTGTATCGGACGCTTTCTCCGTTTCCTTTGTCCTGTGCCTTTGAACTTGACCCCGCATGGGCAGCTTGACATAGAGGTTTCGAGTTTTCTGTGCGCTTGGATCTGGACACGCGCTGGTTTATGGGGCAGCCCTGAGTGGGTCAGAATGTCCCAACCGAACGTGGGCGCTGGATTTAAACAGTTGGCACTGGTCGGCCTATGGCTCTTAGGGACTCCGTATGGCTATATGGGGAGTTGGTCGTCAAGAAAATAAATGGAGAGCGGAGGGGGGTGTCCTGGCTGTGTTGGTGCGGTGGAGGTCGCAGGCTCTCTGACTCCTGTTTGTCCTCATTTGGAAAGGAGGAAGCTGGGCTGGGAGCCCTAAGGACTCGAGGTCATAGCTTCTGGCTTAGGAAGACCAGCGGGCACAGCTCAGGTGCCTTCAGAACCCCTGAGGAAGAGATTTCGCTTCCTTCAGTGACCTCTTTGCTACCTAGGCCTTGAGGAAGGAAGGGCCCACGAGGAAAGCCCGAGTGGGAGGAGCTCCTCTCTCTTTCACCTCCCCCTCCCTCCCCGTCTGTATCTCTTTCTCTCTTTCTCTGTCTCTCTCTCCCTCTTTCTGTCTCTCTGTTCGTGTCTCCCTGCATTTCTCCTCCTCTGTCTCTCGGTGTCTCTCTCCCTGTCCCCTTCCTGTCCTGGTTTCTCTGTCTCCGTTTCTGTCTCCCTCCCTCCTCTCTTTCTGCCTTGCCCCTTCTCTCGGTCCCCCTGAAAGCTGTCTTGGGTTAATCTGAGAGCAGGGTGTGCTTTGCGGGGGGGGGTGGGGGGGGCTGTGGGGGAGGTGGGGGGGAGAAGGGCGGGGCAGGAACCCTGACTAGTGCAGCTGCCACAGTAGGTGGAAATACAACTCAACAATGGAAAATTGATGAGGTCCAGCTGTTCCTTGGCACTCAGCACCAGCGTTCGTCATTCTTTGGGGCGCCCACATGGGTCCCTTGGGAAAGGTGGAGTGCCCCAGCTCCCCAGCCTCCGGGTTAGAGAGCAGGATGTGGGCAGGAGGGCGGCAGAAGTGAGGGGTTCTGGTGCCACAGGGGACCACTCAGTTTGACGTCAAGTCAGCTTAGGGTGCCCAGCGGGCAACCTCATCCTTAAAATTAGAGTGTCACTGCCTCCGGGGACCAAGCTGGCTAAGCGAGGAAGTCAGCTTTTTTTTTTTTTTTCAGTCCAGTCAGTGCTCTCTTAATGAGGATGATGCTCCTTTCTCAAGGATAACTTCCTGTGGGCTCCAAGGGTGTGACAGGAGAGCTAGGTATCCCACACTCATTGGACAACAGGGGACCAGGACCCAGAGGTGTGTGTGTGTGTGTGTGTGTGTGTGTGTGCATGTCTGGAACACTCTCATGACAACTTCACAGCTCTGGTGACATTATCTACAGCCTTTTATCCTAGCCTCTTTATTGTTGGTTAAAGAACAATCTGAGAGTGATTCACCTAAAAAAATTAGAATAAATTTTTAAAAATCGTAAGCCTTTTAGAGCCTTTGCGATTGTGTCTCTGAGCCACAATCTACAGCAGCTTTGGAGCGTTTTATAAGGTGTGATGGGGAAGAGTGAGGGGCGAGCTGGAGTCTCAGTGTGGAGTTGGTAGCAGTCTGGGTGGATGTGACTTCTCTTCATGCTGAGCTGTCACTGCAGGGACAGAAGTTTTGCTTTTCAGTGCTCTTTCCCCTCATTCCTAATTCTCTCAGGCCCTAGACGAGTACCCCCCAGGAGTACTGAACTTTTTGAGGAGTGGGCAGAGGGGATCTCTATGTAGACCACCAGTTGAGCAATCCTGTTTTCTAAACCAGTCACAAGCTGGGCGCGGTGGCTCATGCTGTAGTCCTAGCACTTTGGGAGGCCAAGGCAGGTGGATCACTTTTGCTCAGGAGTTCGAGAGCAGCCTGACAAACATGGCCAAACCCCGTCTCCACTGAAAAAATACAAAAATTAGCCAGACGTGGTGGTGGGCGCCTGTAATCCCAGCCACTTAGGAGGCTGAAGCAGGGCCAGGAGGTGGAGGTTGCAGCGAGCCAAGATTGCACCACTGCACTCCAGCCTTGGGTGGTGGGGGGAAAACAAAAAGTGACCCGTTTTCCTGAAGTTCAGTTAGTTTGGAAGAAAGTACAGTTTGCAGTTGTGAAAAATCTGATAATGGGATTTTTTTTTCTTTTTTGTGCATGAAGGGATTCTGGAGTATGTCTGGTCTGAAGGCTGATTTAATAGTTTTAGGAACTTTACATCAGAACAGCCATACTACTCCTTAGAGGAAAAAATGGTTTCTAATCTGGTTGTTCAAATTTCTTGTTCACATAACCAAGCCATGCTTGTTCCTATGAGAGACAACAATTGTGCTTTAAAAAAAGAAAATTGAGGGCCAGGTACAGGAGGGCCAAAATTCGGGAGGTCACGGTGGGAGGATGGCTTGAGGCCAGGAGTTCCAGACCAGCCTGGGCAACATAGCGAGACCTGCATCTCTTAAAAAAAAATAGTAATAATAGTTAGCTGGTCATGGTGGCATGTACCTCCTGTAATCTTCGTTGCCTGGGAATCTGAGGCAAGAGGATCGCTTGCGCCCTGGAGGTCAAGGCTGCAGCCAACCATAATCTCACCACTGTCCTTCAGCCTGGGCGACAGAGTGAAATCCTCTCTCTAAAAAATAAAATTTAAAAAATTATATTTTGGAAATGAGAAACTTACACTACGTAGAGAGAAGAGGATGACTCTCTGTGCAGCTGTCAACCAGCCTTATTTAATCAGTCTTCCTGCTTAACGATGACCACTTGAGAATTTCTTTCTCTATATATCAGATAAAAAATACTTAGGTTTTATTCCAAAAATGTCCTTATCGAATCATTTGGCATCTACGAGCCAGTGCTCGCTTCTCCTGGGCACCCCGGTGTTAGCCTGCCAGGAGGGAGGTAATTCAGCAGGTGACTGTGGCCAGTCCTTGGGTCCACATTTCATTTTCCTTTTCTCAACCTACGTCTGCACTGACTCATCTAAAAAAAAGGGAAATACTAACAACCTGTCCTACGTGGTTTCTATGAGTTAAGATTCCAAAGTTCCTGGATCCCTATTAAAAGTATATGTATTTTGATACACAGACTCACAGCAGATTTCAGAGCAGGACCTGGAGTCTCATGCACTTCAGCCAGCTTCCCCACAGTGACTTCTTCATATCTGTGGGACAATATCAGAACCATGTCATTGGCATTGGTATGTCCCTATTAAAGAGAACACACACCTCGTTCAGCTTTTTTTTTGTTTTTGTTTTTGAGACAGGGTCTCACTCTGTTGCCCAGTCTGGAGTGCAGTGGCACGATCTTGGCCCACTCCAGCCTTGAACTCCTGGACTCAAGCGATCCTCTCACCTCAGCCTCCCAAGTAGCTGGAACTACAGGCATGCATCACCATACCCGGCTAATTTGTGTATATTTCTTAGTGGCAGAGTCTTGTTATGTTGACCAGATCTTACACTCCTGGTGCCTCAAGCGAGCCTCCTGCCTCAGCCTCCCAAAGTGCTGGGCCATCGCACTGGCTTCTGTTTGCGAGTGTTTGTACGTGTAGAGTTCTGTGCAGTTTCACCCAGTGTGTGGATTTGGGCGACTACCACCCTGTAAACCATGGTGCAGAATGAATTCCCCCACCACAGACCACTCCATCTTGCTCAATACTTTTTTTTTTTTTTCTGAGATAGAGTTTCGCTCTGGTTGCCCAGGCTGAAGTACAATGGCGAGATCTTGGCTCACTGCAACCTCTGCCTCCTGGGTTTAAGCGATTCTCCTGCCTCAGCCTCCTGAGTAGCTGGAATTACAGGCGCGTGCCACCACGCCTGGCTAATTTTGTATATTTAGTGGAGACGGAGTTTCTCCATGTTGGTCAGGCTGGTCTCAAACTCCTGACCTCAGGCAATTCGCCCGTCTTGGCCTTCTAAAGTGCTGGGATTACAGGTGTGAGCCACCGCTCCCATCTAGACACTTTAAAAAAAAAAAAAAACTCACACCTATATAATCTGAAAATATTTTATTTTCTTAAAAGCCAGGAGATCTTAATAATTAATGATACATGGTTCTCAGATCTAAAGTGCTTATACTGGTAGGTTTCTGCTGTCCTTGGTTCTCGTGATTTGGCCAGAATTTCCTTTCCTCACCTCGTCGCTGGGCTCTTATTAATGCCCCAAGTCAGTCCATTTAGGTTGTTGTAGGAAAACCCCACCGACTGGGTGGCTTACAAACCACAGACATTTATTGCTCACAGTTCTCTGAGGCTGGAGGTCCAAGATCAAGGCGTGGCAGAAGCGGTGTCTGGTGGGGACCTGCTTCCTGATTCACAGATGGCGCTTCTCACTGTGTCCTCACGTGGTGGAAGGGGCGAGGGAGCTCTCTGGGGTCCCTTTATGAGGGCACTGATCCCATCCATGAGGCTCCATGCTCACGACCTCATCACCTCCCTAGGGCCTCAGCCCCTGACACCATCACCTTATAGGTGAGGATTTTAACACAGGAATTTTGGGGAGGCACAGACATTGAGTCCACGGCATCCCCACCCTGTCACACCAGCATGCTGCTGGAACGAGTGGCATCTGAACTGGTGAGATTTTACTGTGTACATAAATCAGCAGCCTTGTGGGCAGTGTTGACAGAGCAATTAGGAGTGTTGTTGGTGGCCTAACAATACACAGAAAGTGGAGCTCAGCCCTTTCATCTTATTTATCTGGCGTGGGCGCCCTGTGTGAAACTGGCTCATGCATGAGTGAATGACAGTTTCTACTTCAGTGCATCGCACGAATGTCAAGAGATGAGATCAAATATTACGCATCAGAGAACGTTTCCAAGTATAGACGTCCTGTCGGTTTCTCCTCTTCATCGTTCATCTCATTTTATTTTTAAAACTTTAATTAAATTATAAGTTCTGGGATACATGTGCAGGACTTATTTTATTTTTTAAATAAAAGAGACGGGATCTCGCTGTGTTACTCAGGCTGGTCTTGAACTCTTGGGCTCAAGCATTCCTCCTGCCTCCCCTGCTTGAACATGAACGCCAACAGTGTGGGGACCTCTGTGTGTTGGGGTCACTTTCATCTCCCACATCCACAGAACAGACCTGGCACTTAGTGTGTGCCCGAGACCATCCACTGCGTGAATACAGAGAGCAGCCCTCCTCATGTGCCTGGGGTTTCCTGAGGTGAGGAACCTTCAGTGCTAGCCGGGAAAGTCCCAGGCAGAGACAGGGACAAGCTGATCACTCTGTGTGTGAACAAATGAATGGATGATGGCATTATCAGCAGTTGTTCTTTATGACACTCACTGATGCCAAGTACTAGCTGGGTACAGTATGTACGTTAGTTTCTCTATGGGCAGAAGCCCTGCCATGCCAACATTAGTGTTATTTTCTTTGTTCTTTTTTTTTTTTTTAGAGACATGGTCTCACTCTGTCGCCCAGTCTGGGGTGCAGTGGTGCAATCACAGCTCACTGTAGCCTCGACCTCCTGGGCTCAAGTGATCCTCCCATGTCAGTGTCCCAAAGTGCTGGGATTACAGGCGTGAGCCTCCACACCTGGCCTCCCTTGAATTTTTATTTTTTGAGACAAGGTCTCTGTCACCCAGGCTGGGGTGGGAGGATTGCTTGAACCCAGGAGCTCAGGATCCATCTGCACAATATAGCAAGACCCCATCTCTAAAAAAAACATTTGTTTGAAGTAGCTGGGTGTGGTGGCATGCACCTGTAGTCCCAGCTACTAGGGAAGCTGAGGCAGGAGGATCACTTGAGCCCAGGAGGTAGAGACTGCAGTGAGCCATGATGGCTCTGCTGTGCTCTAGCCTGGGCCACAGAACAAGACCCTATGTCAAAAATAAAGAAAAGAAAATATTGGCTAGGCACGGTGGCTCACGCCTGTCATTCTAGCGCTTTGGGAGGCTGAGGTGGGCGGATCATGAGGTCAGGAGTTTGAGACCAGCCTGGCCAACATGGTGAAACGCTGTCTCTACTAGAAATATAAAAATTAGCTGGGTGTGGTGGCAGACACCTGTAGTCCCAGCTACTTGGGAGGCTGAGGCAGGAGAATTGCTTGAACCAGGGAGGTGGACGTTGCAGTGAGCCGAGACTGTGCCACTGCCCTCCAGCCTGGGCGGCAGAGTGAGACTCCATCTTAATAAAAGAAAAAAGAAAATATCAAGGGAGATGATGGCTCAGTGCTGGCACACTGTAGGGCTGCAAAAAATGAACCTTCCTATCCTCAGCATCCTCTTCTCCCCAGCAGGAAATCACATATGTACAGTTGAAGAAAGAAAGAGAACGAGATAATCTTTTAAAAAGGTAGTAATGTTGATGGCATTGTGGTTGTTAAAAAAAAAAAAAAAAAAACACCTTTGGGGAAATACAGGGAAAGCCCCAAGGCATTCCTTCTAAAAAGCTGAAAGTGCTTTACTTAGAATCGTGACTTGTTTCCCTGTTAGAAAAGTCTGCGCTTAGGAACTTCTGGTAAGCGCAGGGTGAGGAGGTGGAACTGATGTTTCTGTCTGTGTGACAGGTTCCCTCTGCCTGTTTCTACAGGTGGCCTCCCCGTGGTCCTCTACTGTGGTGGGTCCAGTCCCACAACCAGGTCTGGGGCCACCATCATATTTGTGTCCCTCACCCCAAGATTCTTATGTCAAAACCTTAATCCCCAAGGTGATGGTGTTGGGAGACAGGGCTCTTAGGAGGTGATGAGGTCATGAAGGGGGAGCCACATGAATGGGATCAGTGCCCTTATGAAAGGGACCCCAGACAGCTCCCTTGCTGCTTCCACCGTATGAAGACACCGTGAGATGGCACCATCTATGAATTAGGAAGCTGGTCCGCACCAGACTCTGAGTCTCCCGTACCTTTATCTTGGACTTCAGCCTCCAGGACTGACAGCAGTGAATGTCTGTTGCTCTAAGCCCCTAGTCTACTGTGTTTTGTGATGGCAGCACAGATGGATTTCAATGGGGCTCTGTTCACCCCACGCAGCAGGCTCCATGGACAGGCAGCGGCAATGCACTGCTCTATCATGCCCTCTTTCTGCAGACCGAACAGCTCTGTTTCTCTGTTCTGTTCTCTTCCACTTTTCCATGCCGTATTTTCTTACTTTCTCAGCATTATTCCTCTTGTCTCTGGCCTCTTTTGAAGTCTTGTTTTCCAGGGACCTCCGTTTCTCCCTCCTCTTGAGCAAGATGCTACTGGCCCTGGGCTCCTCACCCTGCTTCCCACCTGCCGCTCAGCTCCTTGGTAATAGAAACTGAGAAAGAAGAAAAAATTCTAACATGAAGAGGAACACAGATCACGCAGATCCCAAGAGACGGAGAAAGCTGTCCGCTGGCTGCCGGCTCTCCGGGAGAAGCAGGGAGGGGAATGGGGAGGACTGCTGAATGTATATCGGGTCTCCTTTGGGTGGATGAACGTATTTTGGAACTAGATTGAGATGACAGTTGCACAGCACTGTGAATGTGGTAAATGCCACTAGATAGTTGATTTTAAAATGATTTCATTTTATGTTATAGTGAATTTCACCTTGATGGGAAAGAAAACAGAGGAAGCCAGGCTTGGTGGCTAGAGCCTGTAATCCCAGGACTCTTCGAGGAAAGAGATGGAGGTTGACGCCCTGGTGGCCAGATCTCGCAGAGCTTGGCAGACTTTTCTTTGTATTTTTTGAGACAGTCTCACTGTGTCACCCAGGCTGGAGTGCCGTGGCGTGACCTTGGCTCACTGCAACCTCTGCCTCACGGGTTCAACTGATTCTCCTGCCTCAGACTCATGAGTAGCTGGGATTACAGGCATGCCACCACCATGCCTGGCTCATTTTTGTGTTTTTAGCAGAGATGGGGTTTCACCATGTTGAGATTGTGAGTGGTGGGATTCTTGGTCTGTTTTGGAGGTTGAAGCCGTAGGAGTCCCTTCGAGAATGAATGCAGGGTATAACTGTATTAGTTTGCTCTGACTGTCATAACAATACCACAGACTGACTGGCTAATTCAATAGAAATGAATTTCCCCCACTGTCCTGGAGGCTGGAGGTCTGAGATCCAGGTGTGGGTAGGGCTGGGTCCTCCTGAGGCCTCGCTCCTGGGCTTGGAGACGCCGTCTTCTCCCTGTGTCCTCACAGGGTCATTCCTTTGTGCCTTTCTGTGTCCTCATCTCCTCCTTTTAAATTTTTATTGTTTTAGAGACAGGCTCTCGCTCTGGGCCAGGCCGGAGTGCAGTGGCGCAATCATAGCTCGTTGCAGCCTTAGCTTCCTGGGCCCAAGCAACTCTCCCACTTCAGCCTCCTGAGTAGCTGGGAACACAGGCGTGCACCACCATGCCCAGCTTTTGTCTATATATTTTTCCTAGAGATGGAGTCTCCCTATGTTACCTAGGCTGGTCTCAAGTTCCTGGCCTCAAGCGATCCTCCAGCCTCAGCCTCTCAAATGCTGCGATTACAGGTGTGAGCCACCGTGCCCAGCCTCCTCTTCTTATTAGGATACCCGTCCTGTGGGGTTAGGGTCCGCCCTAAGACCTCATCTTACCTTAATAACTCCTCAAGGATCCCATTTCTAAACACAGTCACATGCTGCAGTCTGGGGCTAGGGCACCAGTGTGTGATATTTGGGGGACACGGTCAGCCCATAGCCCTCGTGAAAATGGTAACGCCTCTAGGG
Organism: Cacajao melanocephalus; assembly: GCA_963573385.1. Classification (NCBI taxonomy): domain Eukaryota; kingdom Metazoa; phylum Chordata; class Mammalia; order Primates; family Pitheciidae; genus Cacajao; species Cacajao melanocephalus. The sequence continues at coordinate 51,423 of CAUYLG010051734.1, read as the reverse complement.
ACACACTGGAAGTCCTCCTAATGCGGTACTGGAGTGTCGCCCCAGTTAGACCTGGCTTCTTAGAAGATCCGCCTTCTCGGTTGGCTTCCGGGGTCTCTCTCATGCTCCTTCACACTGTCTGAGTCTCGCATGGCTGCCGGAACGAAGGACCACAAATATAGTGGCTTCAAACCACATGCAATGAAGAGAGACCTGCACTCCCAGGTTCCCTCCAGCACGACTCGCACAACAGCCAAATAGGGAAACAACCCACGTGCCCATCAGTGGATGACTGGGTGGAGAAAATGCGGTCTGCACACAACGCAGTGCTATTCAGCCTGTAAAAAGCATAAGGTCCTGTCATTTGCAACAGTGTCAATGCAACTGGAGGTCATTATGCTCAAGAAATAAGCCAGGCACAGAGAGACAGATACCACGTTATCTCACTCCTTTTTTTTTTGGACAGGGTCTCACTCTGACACCCAGATTGGAGTGCAGTGACATAGTCTCACTGCAGCATCAACCTCCCGGCCTTAAGGGATCCTCTCACCTCAGCCTCTTGAGTAGCTGGGACTACAGGTGTGCGTCACCGCACCAGGCTATTTGTTTTGAATTTTTTGTAGCGATAGAGTCTCGTTATGTTGCCCAGGCTGGTATTGATTCTCCCACTTCAGCCTCCCAAAGTGCTGGGGTTACAGGCGTGAGCTACCACGCCCAGCCTGACCTATGTACTTTAGAATCCCAGAAGCAAATCTCGTTTCCTCACGGAGGAGCAAGACAGAAACACAGGTGCTAGAGGGAAGATTGTTTGCACAGAGACCTCAGTGTGTGGATAAATTTGGTAACACCCATGCATGTGTGGGTAAACTTGGCAGGCCCCTTTTTTTCCAAGGTTCCCTTGTGGAAGAAGAATGAAACCAATGCAATCAATACTTTTAAGAAGCTTCTCCTTTCTGGAGCGTTTTCAGGCTGCATTTCCCGGGTGGGCGTGTTTTCCTGGCATCTCTGATTCTGGGCTGTGTCGGGTGAGATGGGATGATGCACATTTTGCTTCCCCATTAGGGTCTTCAGTGGAAGTCCAGTTGGCATTTGCATTTGATCTGAGTAGGAGAAAACGTGATAAATAGCCATTAGAGGCCAGGCGTGGGGGCTCACGCCTATAGTCCAAAGCACTTTGGGAGGCCGAGGCAGACAGATCACTTGAGGTCAGGAGTTCAAGACCAGCCGGGCCAACATGGTGAAACCCTGTCTGTACCCCCAAATACAAAAATTAGCTGGGCGTGGTAGTGGGTGCCTGTCATACCAGCTACTCGGGAGGCTGAGGTGGGAGAATCACTTGAACCCAGGAGGCGGAGGTTGCACTGAGCTGAGACTGTGCCACTGTACTGCCGCCTGGGCAGCAGAGTGAGACTGCATCTCAAACACACACACGCACACACGCACGCGCACACACACACACACACACACACCATTAGATTCATTTGAAGCCGTCCAGCAATTCCCCCGTGATGGCAGATTAGGCAAGCAGGACACTCACTCTACCCTGTCTGAACACCTTCGGCGAGGATGAAAATGGCTTGCAGAGGAGGCACAGGCTCCAGGATGGAAATTCCTTCCGCCTCCCGCGCTGATGGTGTCTGCCTTCCTGTGGTATGAGAGACCACGCAGAGCTTCTCAGCGTGGGAGGCTGTTGCCAGTCTGGTGAGTCTCCCTATGGAGGAGTTTCCTGTGGGACACCTCTCGGCAGTTCTTCCGGCCTTTCATGTCTTATTTCAGATGATACGGTGGCCGGGTAAAGGGATTATCATTATTTTGTTTTTTAGAGACAAGATCTTGCTATGTAGCCCAGGCTGGAGTGCAGTGGGGTGCAATTGCAGCTTCAAACTCCAGGGCTCAAGTGATCCTCCTGCTTCAGTCTCCCAAGTAGCTGGGACTACAGGCACACACCACCATGCCCACCTCCTTCTCTGATAAGGTGGAGAGAAGAGAAAAGAGGAAGACATAAAACTGTCCGTTTGACTAGCTTCAGCCTTTCCATCCTGCTTAATCCAGAACTGTCAAGGTTAGACCCTGGTCATTCTTTAAGATGTTTGCAAAATAGGGCCGGGCACGGGGGCTCACACTTGTAATCCCAGCACTTTGGAAGGCCAGGGTGAGAGAATCACTTGAGTCCAGAAGTTTGAGACCAGCCTGGGCAACATAAGAAGACCCCACCTCTACAAACAGGAAAAAGAAAATGAGCCAGGCATGGGGGCGCATACCTGTGGTCCCAGTTATTCGGGAGGCTGAGATGGGAGGATTGCTTGAGCTTGGGAGGTAGAGGCATCAGTGAGCTGTGATTGTGCCACTGCAATCTAGCTTTGTGACAGAGCGAGACCCTGTCTCAATTTTAAAAAAAAAGAAAGAAAAATAGACCTTCCTTCTGTACAATGTCTTCCCTGCTGGCCTTCGTGCCCTCCTTCCTGTTTAAAAATCCATTTTCCACCAGGACATAGAAGAAGGAAGTTGTCTCCTGCAGTCCTGTTACATTGTGCGAGTCCACAGCTCCCTGCAACCCATGCTGCCATTTACGTAGCACGCGTGTTGTGTGTGGGCATTACATGAATTTCGAGGTAGTTATTTTGGATGTTTTATTGGGGAGGCACTCCATCAAAGAGATTTGGAGGGCAACCTGTGGAGGGTTCTTTTAAAATCGTTAACAACTAATTTGGTGGATGTTTTCACCGTGATGAATCATTCCCTTGGGAGTCATTTTGCAGAACAAAGGGGTTGCACGCAGGTGTGGCCAGAGAGACCTTGGCACAGAAGAAAGAAGGGCTTTGTAATGCTTCGGGCACCCAGGATCTCTTTGGACGGGCAGGCAGAGGGGGACCCTGTGTAAGCCTGCCTGCGTGTATTTGGGTATGCATGCTTATGTTGGAGTCTTGGCAATGAGAGGACAAGAGCGGAGGGAACAGAGCTGTTACCAGAAAGGGGTCTGGATCCAGATGCCAAGAGAGGATTCTCGGATCTCGTGCAAGAAAGAATTCAGGGCAAACCCATAGAGTAAAGTGAAAGCAAGTTTATTGAGAAAGTAGAGGAATAAAAGCATGGCTACTCCATAGGCAGAGCAGCCCTGAGGGCTGCTGGTTACTCGTTTTTATGGCTATTTCTTGATTATATGGTAAAAGAAAGGTGAGTTTATCATGCCTCCCCTTTTTAAACCATATAGGGTAACTTCCTGACATTGCCTTGGCACCTGTAAACTGTCATGGCGCTGGTGGGAGTGCAGCAATGAGGACCACCACAGGGCACTCTTGCCACCATCTTGGTTGTGGCTGTTTGGGCCGGCTTCTTTACTGCAACTTGTTTCATCAGCAAGGTTTATGACCTGCATCTTGCGCTGACCTCCTGTCTCATCCTGTGACTTAGAATGCCTAACCTCCTGGGAATGCAGCCCAGCAGGCTTCAGCCTCATTTTACCCAGACCCTCTTCAAGATGGAGTTGCTCTGGTTCAAATGCCACTGACAGAGCTACCTTACGGTTGGAGACAGAGTCATAGGGAATTATTCTTCAAAGATTGCAAGATGCAGCTTGAATGAGATTCCAAAAATCAAAAGGGTGTTGAGAAAGCAACTTGCCTAGAATTTCCTGTTCGTGGTCTGTTGATTCCGTTTACAGTGACACCTTGAGGTAAAATAGGCGACGCACAGCGGCTCATGCCTGTAATCCCAGTGCTTTGGGAGGCCAAGGAGGGAAAATCATTTGAGGCTAGCAGTTCTAGGCTAGCGTGGACAGCATAGTGAGACCCTGTCTCTACAAAAAATAAAAAAAAATGAGCCGTGTGTGGTTCTGCATACCTGCAGTCCTAGCTATTCAGGAGGCTGACGTGGGAGGATCATTTGAGCGTGGGAGTTGGAGGCTGCAGTGAGCTGTGATGGTGCTACTGCGCTCCAGCCTTAGCGACAGAGCAAGATTCTGAAAGAAAAGAGAAAAAGAAAAGGAAATAAAAGGTAAAGAAGGAAGAAAAGAGAAGAAAAAAAAAAGAAATAATTTATATGGAAAAAAAATCTGTGATGACTCATAATATTCCCTGGACTCTGGAAGAGAAATAGTTAGACATTATTTTGTTTGTTAAAGTTTTTCTTTAGTTCATCCTTAAACCGTTTAGATTTTCTGAGTATTTCTGAGTATTTTCTCAGAATTTCGTTGATCTTTGGGCTGGGTGTGGTGGCATAACACCTGTAATCCCAGCATTTTGGGAATCCAGGAGTTCAAGACTAACCTCGGCAACATGGTGAAACCCTGTCTTTAAAAAAACAACAAAAAAACCCCCATCAATTAGCTGGGCGTGGTGTCATGTGCCTGTAGTCCCAGCAGCTTGGGAGGCTGAGGTGGGAGGATCACTTGAGCCCAGGAGGTCAAGGTGAAACTGAGTTATGATAGCGCCATTGCACTCTAGCCTGGATGACGGAGTGAGACCATGAAAGAAAAGAAAAAAAAAGAGAAGAAGGAAAAGAAAACAGACGATAAAAGTAAAAGAGAAAGATATAGAAAAAAATCAGTAGCGACTCAAAATATTCCCTGGATAGTTGAATAGCAATAGTTGTTGCACATGACTTTATCTATTCAGGCTTTTGTTTAGCTCATCCTTAAATCATTTAGTATTTCACTTTGAGAATAGATTCTGGTTTATCAGTTCCATCAGTTTTTGCAAAGAAGCAGCTTTGAGTTTCCTTGATGCCTCTCCGTTGACTTCCTGTTTTCAGCTCCATTGCGTTTTGCTCTGGTTTTTCTTTCGTTTTTTTTCCATTCGTTTTAGGTTTCTGGAATTTCCTGAAGCACTGTATTTTGATACAGATTCTGAGCTGCTGCTTTGGCTGTCCAAGCCAGAGGGTCCTAGAAGAAATAGAATCGTAACCGTGGAAAACTGTTAGGAAACCCCATCCCTTCTGACCTTCAGAGGTCTTCAGGGCAGGACCATGGTGCACCGCCTAATTTTGGTGTTTCATAGTCTGATGTGTTCCTAGCTTGTAACTATTAAACTCTGATTGAGCTCTGCTTTTTTAAAGTTTCTCTTACCCAGCCAGCTGGTGCTGTTTTAGCTCCGGCTTCCTCCTCTGTGTAATCAACACCCCCAGTCGCCTCTTTACCCAAAAAGCCACAGAAATAAGTGCAGAGAAAACAAGTCAGCCGCCACCTGCTACAGAAGCGTGTCCTTAAATGCGAAGCATTTCAGGACAGCTGTGTGAGTTCCGGGAGCTTGTCTTCCTTCAAAGGGAAAAGTAAAAATAACAGAAAGGTTGCAGTGAAAGCATTCTCAATTGAGTGGCATCTAGGCTTTAGTGTTGAGAATGCTCATTTAGAACTTCGAAAGTTGTGGGATGGTAGGCGAGTGTGTGGTCTGGGATGGAGATTTTTCACACTCTAAGAGTGAAAACTTGGTCAGGCACAATGGCTCATGCCTGTAATCTTTGGGAGCCGTTGTGGGAGGATCACTTGAGGTCAGGCGTTCGAGACCAGTCTGGCCAACATGGCAGAACCCTGTCTCTACTAAAAATATAAAAATTAGCTGGGCATGGTGGTACATACTTGTAATCCCAACTACTTGGGAGGCTGAGGCAGGAGAATCACTTGAACCCTGGAGGGGGAGGTTGTAGTTAGCCAAGATCATGCCACTGTACTCCAGCCTAGGTGACAGAGCGAGACTCCATCTCAAGAAAAAAAAAAAAGAATTTTGGAAGTTGTGGGACGATGGGTGAGTGTGTGCTCTAGGATAGATTCTCCACCTCTTTAAAAGTGAAAACCTGGGTAGGCACGGTGGCTCACGTCTGTAATTCCAGCACTTTGGGAGGCCGAGGCAGGCAGATCACTTGAGGTCAGGAGTTCAAGACAGCCTGGCTAATATGGCAAAACCCTGTCTCTGCCAAAACTACAAAACTTAGCTGGGTGTGGTGGCGGGTATCTGTAGTCCCAGCTACTTGGGAGGCTGAGGCATGAAAATTGCTTGAATCTGGGAGGCGGAGGTTGCAGTGAGCTGAGATTGTACCACTGCACATGCCACTGCACACACGAGTAAACTCCAGCCTGAGCGACAGATTCTGTCTCAAAAAAAACAAAAACAAAAAAACCGCAAAGACAAAATAACAACAGCAACAAAACAAAAATGAAAACCTACTTCTTTTGCTAGACATGGTGGCTCATGCCTGTAATCTTACCACTTTGGGAGGCCGAGGTGGGAGGATCACTCTCACTTTTCAAGGCCCAGGAGTTCAAGACCAGCCTAGGCAACATTGCAAGACCCCCCTCCTTACAAAAAATTAGCTGGGTGTGGTGGCACGTGCCTGTAATCCCAGCACTTTGGGAGGCTGAGGCTGGAGGAGCGCTTGGGCCTAGGGTTTCGAGTTCAGCTTGGGCCACACAGCAAGAGCCGTCTCTGTAAAGTTGCTTCTTTCTATGTGGTGGGCGAGTTCCAGTGCACGCTTTGCCTCTTCCTGCCCCTGTGCCTTAGTGGTATGCCTGCACATACGGTAGTCACGACAAGATACGTAGTTGCGCCCACAGCTGTACACACTCACAGGTTTTTGGCTGATTTCATGACAACGCTTAAGGCCGCTGACAACACTGTAATTCTTTGGGTTTTGGCAGATGTTCAGATGAGACTAAGTGGCTGGCCCACCCACCTGCCGAGGAAAGAATGGCTGCCTTGTATGGGAGAGGGTCTCTCTGTTCCCTGGCTGCCTGCCTGGTGTTCTCGTTGAGTGACCAGAACAGACAGTGCCCCCGGGTAGACCTGTGTGTGCTCCAAAAGGTGATTTAGTCAGTCGTTCCCTTGAGATGCCCTTGTTCCAGGAACCGCGTTCTGTGTGACTCTCCGCGAGTTCCCAGACTGCGTAAAGAAAACATGATGATTCATGGCTGTGTGTGTTTGCTCACGCCTGTCATCCCAGCACGTTGGGAGGCTGAGACGGGAGGATTGCTTGAGCCTGGGAGGTCGACACCAGCTTGGGAAACACAGTAAATCACTGTCTCTAGAAAAAAAAATTAGCTGGCTATGATGATGAGCACCTGTGGTCCCACTACTTGGGAGACTGATGCGGGCCGATCGCCTGAGCCTGGGAGTTGGAAGCTGCAGCGAGCTGTAATCATACCGCTCCAGCCTGGGCAACGGAGCGAGACCTCATCTTAAAAAAAAAAAAAAAAAAAATGAACATTATGATTAATGAAAACAAACATTGCCTGGCGATAAGGAAAGTAAGAAGTAGGATTCTCAGATTAGTGACCCAGCAGACAAAGGAGTAACAGAGTGTGCAGGAAGCAGGTCTCCCATTTAATAGCAGGACAATGAAGATAGAGCAAGTGGCTTCTTCCTTTTTTTTTTTTTTTAAGAAACTGGGTGTCACATTGTCACCCAGGCTGGAGTCCAGTGGCGTGTTCATAGCAATCCTCCTGCCTCACCCTCTCAAGTAGCTGGGACTACAGGCACATACCACCCACCATGCTTGGTTAATTTTTTGTATTTTTAGTAGAGACAGAGGGGGTAGGGATGGTTTGCCATATTACCTAAGCTTGTCTCAGACTTCTGGCCTCAAATGATCCTCCTGCCTTGGCCTCCCAAAATGTTGGGATTACAGGCATGAGCCACTGTGCCTGGCGAGTAAGAGGCTTTTTTGTGTGTTTGTTTGTTTGTTTTTCTTTTTGAGACCGAGTCTCGCTCTTGCCCAGGCTGGAGTGCAGTGGTGCAATCTCGGCTCACTGCAACCTCTGCCTCCTGGGTTCAAGTGATTCTTATGCCTCAGCCTCTCGAGTGGCTGGGATTACAGGTGCATGCCACCATGACCAGCTAATTTTTGTATTTTTAGTAGATATAGAGTTTTGACTTGTTGGCCAGGCTGGTCTCGAACTCCTGACCCCAAGTAATCCGCCTGCCTCAGCCTCCCAAAGGGCTGGGATTACAGGTGTGAGCCACCTCGTCTAGCCAAACAAGAAAAAAATCTCTTATACAGAAGATCCCTAATTTATGATGATTCCATTTATGATGGTTTGAGTTATGATAGTTTGATTGATGATTTTTCAGTTTTACAGCAGTGGGAAAGAGAGACACAGTCAGTGGAAACCATGCTTCAAATACCCAGGCAACCATTCTGTTTTTAGCTTACAGTGCAGTATTCAGTAAACTACACGAGGCATTCAATGCTTGATCGTAAACTAGGCTTTGTGTTAGGTGAGTTTGCTCAGCTCTAGGCTAATGTAAGTGTTGTGAGCACATTTAGGAGGCTGGGCTAAGCTGTGATGTTTGTAGTTTAGGTGTATTAGATGCATTTTTGGCTTACCACATTTTCAACTTACAAGGGGTTTATGGGTAATGTCATCAATGTAAATTGAGGAGTGTCTGTGTCATAGACTAGGGGGCTTTAACAGACATTTATTGTTCGCAATTCTGGAGGCTGGGAGTCACAGATCAAGGTGTTTCAGAATCGGTGTCTGCTGAGGGCTTCCTGGTTCATAGATGGCGCCTTCTTGCTGTGTCCTCACATGGTGGAAGGGACGAGGGAGCTCTCTGAGGTCCCTTTAATAGGGACACTGATCCCATTCATGAGGCCCCATCCTCATGACCTCATCACCTCCCAAAGGCCCTACCTCCCAACACCATCACCTTGGGGATGAGGATTTAACATGGGAATTTCTGGAGGATGCAAGCTTTCACCAGTGGGGTTTTCATTGCAAACAAATAGAAGGAAATGAAAAGGCAGGCACTAGGTAGGAGAGAACTAGGGAAGACAGTGCAGTAGTGGCACTCCAGGATAAAAGTCTCCTACTCAGAGGGTCCCCTAGCGCCATTCACACCAAAGAAACCTGAGGCAGCCTTTCTTAGGAAAACCACCATGAATCTGGCGCTTTGCTATCAGTGAGACTGTGAGAGAGCTTAATGGAAGTAAAGACATGTCCCAGAAATGACAGATCATTCAGAGAACCTAAGAGAAAATTAAAACCAAAAGGGGGTTATGTGCGCTGTGACTCATACTTTGGGAGGTCGAGCGGGAGGATCGCTTGAGCGCAGAAGTTTGAAACCAGCCTGGGCAACGTAGGGAGATGCTATCTCTACAAAAAATATAAACATTAGCCAGGTGTAATGGCACACGCCTTAGTCCCTGCTACTCAGGAGGCTGAGGTGGGAGGATTGCTTGAGCCTGGGAGTTCAAGGCTGCACTGAGCTAAGATCACGCCACTGCACTCCAGCCTGGGCGACAGAGTGAGATCTTGTCTCAAAAACAAAAACAAGAGCAAAACAAAACAAAAAAATCCAAAAGGGGAACATAAAAAAAAATCTCACTTTGAGACATCTTTTTAGAAAAGTAGGAGAGGATATTGTCTCCATCCACAAAAATAGGATGTTACAGTAAAAGAGAAACAGGAAGAGCTTTATATAGGACTGCTGAGGGTTAGGAGAAAAACATTGCATTAAGTAAATGAGAAGAGTGACCTCATCCACGCCAGTGACTTCAGTTATCATCTTACGGCTTTGGCTCTCAATGCACATGTCTAGTTTAGACCTTTCTTAGTAGCCCTGAAGGGTGCATTGCCAACTTCTGCCTGTTGGAGCATCCATTTTTCCCAAGACATCCCGCAGCACTCTTACGTGAGTGTCCTGCTCCGCTCACACAAATGACCACAAACTGGGGAACGCAAGCAGCAGAAATGTATTCTCTCCCAGCCCTGCACACCAGGAGTCTGAGGTCAAGGTATGGGCAGGGCCGCGCTCCCTCCGGAGGCGCTAGGGGAGGACCCTTCCTGCCTCTCCCAGCTCCTGGGGGCTCCAGCATCCCTGGGCTTATGGCCACATCGCTTTAGTCTCTGCCTCCGTCTCCACGTGGCCTTCTCCTCTGTGTCTGTGTCTCCTCTTCTGTCTCTTAGAAGCACACTAGTCATTGGATTTAGGGCTCACCATACTCCAGGATGATCTCATCTCACGATCCTTAGCTTAATCACATTTGCAAAGTTCCTTATTTCCAAGTAAGTTCCCATTCCAGGTTCTGAACATGAGGATGTGAGTGTATCTTTGTGGGGAACCACAGTTCATTCCACTAGAGTTGTATCCAGTTCCTTCTAGAGGCTCTAGGGGAGGCTCCTTCCCGCCTCTCCAGCTCCTGGGGGCTCCAGCATCCCTGGGCTTGTGGCCACATCACTCCAGTCTCTGCCACTGTGTCCACGTGGCCTTCTCTGTGTCTGTGTCTCCTCTTCTGTCCCTTTATTTATTTTATATTTTATTTATTTGTTTTTTTGAGATGGAGTTTCACTCTTTTGCCCAGGCTGGAGTGCAACGGTGTGATCTCAGCTCACCGCAACCTCCGCCTCCTGGGTTCAAGTGATTCTCCTGCCTCAGCCTCCCTAGTAGCTGGGATTACAGGTGCCTGCCACCACACCCAGCTTATATTTGTATTTTGAGTAGAGATGAGATTTCACCATGTTGGCCAGGCTGGTCTTGAACTCCTGTCCTCAGGTGATCTGCCCGCTTTGGCCTCCCAAAGTGCTGGGATTACAGACGTGAGCCACTGCACCTGGCCATTTTTTATTATTTTTTCTCTTCTGTCTCTTAGAAGGGCACCTGTTGTTGGATTTAGGTCCCACCCTTAATCCAGGACGGCCTCATCTGGAGACTGTTTACTTAATAGAAACTACAGAGACCTTATTTTCAAATAAGGCTCCACTCACAGGTACCAGGGATTAGGATGTGGACATATTGTGGGGGGCACCATTCAGCCTCGTCTGTCCCTCAACCTCAGTACGTCCACTGAGTTCAACATGAAATGTGTCCCCTTCCCTCAAACAGAACAACCTGAGACCCCTGTGCACCTGCACACCTTGCCTGAGTCGCCAGCACTCACTGCTGAGATGCCTAAACCCTGAGCTGTGATCATCTCCACCCTCCCTCTTCCAGCCCACTTCAGCCCATTCTCTGCCCAAGCGCCTTATAAACAAGGTTTAACCCTCCCTCTCCACCACCTTCCCATTTTCAGTGGAAATTTTACTTCTTAAAAGAGGCCTTCCCTGACCCCTTGACCAAGGTTAGCTGCATCCTGATGTTCTCCTATGGATATGTTATTTGAAGTCCTCAAGTCTAAATAAACTTGTGTGAGGGCACCCAGTTGTTAGACTTACTGTCATTCATGCCTCCTCCCCTCCTTCCAGCCTGACTGGAGCTAAACCAAACGAAATGAGGGAGCAACCTCGTGTTCATTGCAGTTACTCAGAGGTAGACAGTACCTGAAACACAGGAAAATATCAGTCATGACGGAAGCGATGCATTCATTTATTATATTGACTCCTTTTTTTTTTTTTTTTTCCAGAAAGCTATTTTGTATTCAAAACCTGGACTGCATAAACCACTTCATTGTCCAAGATGGAGTGTTAGAAGCTGACATCTGATAAAAGAATTCAGTGTGTCTGGTTAGCAGGAACTCTAAAGCTATCTAACATTAAATGCAGTAAAAGTTCAGTTGCTTGCTTTCCATATCCTGAATTCAAATCCTCAGTAGCCACTTATGAGCTTGTGGCTACCACCTTGGACAGCACAGATAGAGAACATTTCTATTGTCGCAGGAAATTCTGTGGACAGTGCTTGCTCCAAAACAGCAGGTCTCAGCTGGGGGCTGGCCTTCCCCCACAGGGCACTTAACAGTGTCTGGGGACAGTTGTGCTTGTCACTACTGGGGGTGGATGCTGATGGCATGTGGTGAGTGGAGCCCAGGGACGCTGCTCAACACCTTGCAGTGCACAGGACGGCCCCACAGAGAATCATACGGCCCCAAATGTCAGCAGCGCTGAGGCTGAGAGAACCTGGCTTAGCATGAGAGTCTGTCTCTCACTCTCTCTCTCTCTCTCCCTCCCTCCCCCCTCTCCCTGTCTCTCCCCCTCTCCCTCCCCTCCCTCGATCTCCCCCTCTCCACCCATCCCATCTATTATCTATTTACCTATCTACCTATCAATGATCTAACCATCGTATTTATCTATCTTTTTATCTATGTTTCACCTATCTATCCTATCATCTATCTACCTACCCATCCATCCATCCATCCAAACACCCAATCATCTATCAGTCAGTCATACCCATCTACCTATCTTTCTATCTGCCTGTGGCAGAGATTCTCCACCAGTGGCAGTGCAGCTCTATCAGGGGGATACTTCTTCCCTGGACAAGTCTGGAGACATTTTTGTTGTCACAGCTCAGGGAGGTGCTGCTGATAACAGGTGGGTGGAGCCCAGGGTTGCTGCTGGCCCCCATCCAGTGCACAGGACTGCCCCACCACAAAGAATCATCCAGCTCCAAATGTGGATGGACTGAGTTTGAGAAGCTGATCTGAAGGGTGATTTGGGGGTGCTGTGTGATTATTGCATCCTATCCTGGAGGTAGGCGAGGATTGTGTCTTTAACCTGGCTGCATGGTGGATGTGTGAAAGCTAACCCTTGTTTTTCTTGGTAGAGTCACACCCAAATGTTACTCAAAGCTGCGCATACTGTGCTTGTATAAATGCACTGAGCCAGAAATCACAAACCTTTCCCTTGCATAACATCTGTTAGTGTTGTGGTAGAAGGTGAGAATTTCCTGTTTTTCTTTTTACTTCAGTGATTATACGTTTTGTGTTTTTTGTTGTTGTTTTTTGAGACAGGGTCTTGCTTTGTCACCTAGGCTGGCGTGCAGTGATGTGATCATAGCTCATTGCAGCCCCCATCCCTGGGCTCACGTGGTCCTCCTGCCTCAGCCTCCCAGGTAGTTGGGACTACAGTCGCGTGTTACCACACCTGGCTGGTTTTTGTGTTTTTAGTAGAGACGGGGTTTTCCTTTGTTGTCTAGCCTGGTCTTGAACTCCTGTGCTCAAGGGATCCGCCCACCTCAGCCTCCCAACTGCTGAAATTACAGGCGTGAGCCACCACTCCCAGCCACATTTTGTATTTCTGATGAGAAAGTATAATTTAATACACTGTAAATCAGAGAGTGTAGTTCTGAAACATCTCTATCTTTTAAAATAGGGCAGTGTAAAAATGGAACGTTTGACTCAGCTAAATTTTGAGGGCGTTTGTTTGTTTGTTTCTAGCTGTCTAGACCAGTGAACTCACAAAACTATCCACCACACAGCGCTCAGCTGAATTGGCTCTAGTGTTTTTAACTGAAGTTCGAAGTAAATATTCCAAGCTTTAAAATACATCTTCTTCCTCCCCCACCCACTGGGTATAGCAGCAATAGAAAAAAAAAATATCTTCTCAAGAATATCCAAAGCATACATTCTTCTCTAAAAGAAAAATTGTTTATAGAGATACAATTTCTGTACCATAAGATTCACCCTTGAAAAACACACGGTTCTTTAGTTTTCAGTTTATTCGGTTAGCACACTCATTCATTCATTCATTTATTTTTTGAGACAGGGTCCCAGGCTGGTGTAGAACTCCTCAAGTGATCCTTCTTCCACGGCCTCCCAAAGTGCTGGGATTATAGGCATGAGCCACCATGCCCGGCCAACACACACTCTTCTATCTTTTTTCTTTTCTTTTTTTTTCTGAGACAGTTTCACTCTTGTTGCCCAGGGTGGAGTGCAAAAGCATGATCTCGGCTCGCTGCAACCTCTGCCTCCCAGGTTCAAGCGATTCCTCTGCCTCAGCCTCCTGAGTAGCTGGGATCACAGGCATGCACCACCACGCCCAGCTCATTTTGTATTTTTAGTAGAGATAGGGCTTTTCCATGTTGGTCAGGCTGGTCTCAAAGTCCCAACCTCAGGTGATCCACCCACCTCAGCCTCCCAAAGTGCTGGGATTACAGGCGTGAGCCCCCGCACCCAGCTTTGGTTTTTCATCTCGGCTCCTTTGAAGGCTTCTGTCTTCCCCCATGTTTGGGGCAGCTCTGCGTTGTGCACGTTCCTTAGTGACCGGCCTGGGAAGGCTCAGGCATGTCTAGGCTGCCTCTGGAGGAACATGGATTAGTAGCCCCTGAGCCCCTCCCTTTCCTGGGTTGTTCTGTTTGCTGAGGTCTGCACAGTTCAGACCTCCCTGGGAGCCTCTCTCAGGTTCTCAGAGACAGTGGAATTATACCTTTGACTGTGAGCTGTCCACATCGCTAGGGAAGGTACTTGGCTGAATTTGCCATTATTTGGTTGAATTTGTACCTTCTGGGCGTATTTGCTTCGGTAACAGATACCACAGACCGGGTGCCTTAAAATAACAGAAGTTAATTGTCTCACAATCCTGGAGACCAAATCTAAAGTCCAGGTGTGGGCAGGGCCACGCTCCCTCTGGAAGCTCTAGGGGAGGCTCCTTCCTGCCTCTCCCGGCTCCTGGGGGCTCCAGCATCCCTGGCCTTGTGGCCACATCATTGCAGTCTCTGCCTCTGTCTCCACGTGGCCTCCTCCTCTGTGTCTGTCTCGTCTCTTCTGTCTCTTACAGGAACACCTGTCATTTTGTTTCAGGTCCACTCCGATCTCGGGTGACCTCGCCTTGAGATCCTGAACTAATCACAACTGCAAAGACCCATTTTCCAAATGAGGCCTCATCCGCAGGCTCTGTGGGGCAGGACATGGACAGATATCTCTGGGAGACTGTGGTTCAGTCTACTGCAGTTGTATCCAGTTCTTTCTGGAGGTTCCAGGGCAGGGTCCTTCCTGCCTCTCTCAGCTCCTGGGGGCTCCAGGCGTCCCTGGGCTGGTGGCCGCATCACTAGTCTCTGCCTTTGTCTCCATGTGGCCTTCTCCTCTGTGTCTGTATTTTCTTATTAAGTTCGCCACTCATACTGGACCGCCTCCAGGATGACTTCACCTTAATGTATATCTTTTTTTTCTTTTAATTTCATTTTTAAAAAAGGTGGAGACAGAGTCTTGCTCTGTTGCCCAGGCTGGTCTGGAACTCCTGTTCTGGGATAGCATGTGTGAGCCACTGCACCCAGCCTTTGTGTAGATCTTAATCTCATCTGCAAAGACCGTATTTCCAAATAAGGTCCCAGTCACAGCTACCAAGGATGAGGACGTCAGCGTGTCTTTTCCAGGGCACGCAATTCAACCCACAGAAAGCGGGGAGAGGGGAGCTCGGCTGTATTTAGGTGACCCGTGAAAGGCCGGGCTAGCTCTTCCAGCACAGAGGTAGAGCTGGGCTCAGACTGTTAGTGTCTGAGATCATCCGTGAATCTGCTCCCGGAAAGGTGCTGAAGCGAGACTCGGTCCTTCCTCTGTCGCCACCCTCCTGACCCCATCCCACATGCCCATGGACCTCAAAGGAAAGTACTCCGAGTTGCTTCGTTTCTTTTCCCTTTTGCGACTGTATGGAATTCCACGCCACGGGCCCCGTGTCGATTTCATGCAGATCTCCTCAAGTGTTCTGACTTCTAGCAGAATTTAAAAATATAACCAAAGGAAACTTCAGTCCACGCCTCTCCTCTTTCTGAGCACTTCTTCCGTGTGAACGGGTTTGGTGATGATGAACACGACAGGCCTGCCTTCCCTTCTGTCTCAGCTGGCCGCTTCCTTCCTTCTGTCCGAAGTCACAGGCAGGAGGGACTTCGGGCTTGCTGGGCTTGAGGAAGACGAGAAGGCCATCTCTTTTCGCAGCGAGAAACGTGTTTTCTGCTCTGTCTCATACCTCATTTTGTACATTAAAAAAATATTATTTTTCTTTAGATTTTACACCGAGAGAGATATATTTATTATTTATTTTTATTTAGTTTTTTTTTTTTTTTGAGACAAAAATTTCTCGGTTGCCCAGGCTACAGTGCAGTGGTGCAGTCTCAGCTCTCTGAAATGTCTGCCTCCTGGGTTCAAAACGTTCTCATGCCTCGGCCTCTTGAGTAGGTGGGATTACAGGCACCTGCCACCATGCCTGGCTAATTTTTTTTTGTATGTTTAGTAGAGACAGGGTCTCACTATGTTGCCCAGGCTGGTCTCAAACTCCTGGGCTCAAGTGATCCTCCCACTCTGGCTCCCAAAGCACCGGGATTGCAGGCATGAGCCACTGTACCCGGCCTATGTATTTTCTAAATAGAGACAGGTTGTCACTGTGTTGCCCTGGCTGGTCTCTACCTCCTGGGCTCAAATCCTCCTGCCTCAGCCTCTTGAGCAGCTGGGACTCCGGGTGCGCGCTACCATGCCTGGCTAAGTTTTGTATTTTTTTGTAGCGACAGGGGTCTCACTGTGTTGCCCAGGTTGCTCTGGAACTCCTGGGCTCAGGCAGTCCTCTCACCTCAGCCTCGCAGTGTGCTAGGATTACAGGCATGCACCACTGTGCCTGGCCTTATTTGTTTTTTATTTATTTATTTTTGGGTACAGGGCTTCACTCTGTTGCCCGGACCCCAGTGTGGTGGCGACCATAGCTCACTGCCACCTCGACCTCCTGGGCTCAAGCGATCCTCCCACTTCAGCCTCCCCAGTAGCTGGGACTCCCGGCTAATTTCTTTTAATAGAGATGAGATCTCTATATTTTTGTAGACAAGGAGCTCTCGCTATGATGCCCTGGCTGGTCGAGAACTCCTGGCCTCAAGACATCCTCTTGACCTGGCCTCCCAAAGTGCTGGGATTACAGTTGTGAGCTATGGTGCCTGGCTGTGGATGCCCACGATTCCCCGCCCCCGTGAATCTTCACTAACAAGGGAACCTTACAGCATTTTCCATGGTCATGGTGATTCACTTAATATTTTAGTTCTGCCGTGTTGTCTAAACATGTGGGGTAAAGGCTCTCATTTTTTGGTGACTGTAATGTGTATGTGTATGTTTACAGTTACACATGCCTGTACTTGCGTGTAGCTCAGAAGATGCCCATGGCATTTTTCTGGGAAAGTTGAAGTTTATGATGTTTGCTCACTATTGGGAGTGTGGAGGTCATCTCTCTCCATCTCCCCATCCCTCCAGACAGAAAGCTGGGGTGTGGACGGGCGCAGTGGCTCATGCCTGTCATCCCAGCACTTTGGGAGGCTGAGGTGGGTGGATCACCTGAGGTCAGGAGTTCGAGACCAGCCTGGCCAACATGGAGAAACCCTGTCTCTACTAAAAATACAAAAATTAGCCAGGCATGGTGGCAGGTGCCTGTAATCCCAGCTACTCGGGAGGCTGAGGCAGGAGAATTGCTTGAACCCAGGAGGCAGAGGTTGCAGTGAACCAAGATTGTTCCATTACACTCCAGCCTGGGTGACAGAGTGAGACTCTGTCTCAAAAAAAAAAAAAGGCCCGATGTGTTTGTGTGTGAGTCGGACACAAAGGCTTGGGAAGGATGGATGGGATGGGGAGGAGGGATAGATGGATGAGGAAATGCAGAGACAGTGGCTCCACTGCCAGAGGCTTTCAGATAGCAGGAGATTCTCTCTCATGGAAGAGAGGAGACCCGAGTCCACCCCACATTAATGTTTAAAGATCAGAATTGCACACACAGAATGGCCCATAAATCTGATCCATCTTCCTCATCTGGAACTTGGCTGGAGAAACAAGTAACTCTTTGAATGTTGGCGGAAAAGCTACTGCATTGCACCTGCTATAAAAAGGGTGTGCCCACCTTAAAAGTGGCCACACCTTCCCAAGATTGTCAGGGTCCTTCTAAGTCTCTGAAATGTATAGGTCAGGTACATTCGGGAATTTGGGGATTTTTCTAAATTTGGGATGAGAATGGGTGCATGTCCTTTTTAATTATACAGCACCCTCAGAGTCTGCTCTGGATGTTGTTATCAAGACGAGAATATTTCTGTAGCGACATAAGTAGATATTCACCCCAAGGAGGATCAGGCTAGAATAGTGTCACGTTAGGCGAGGTCCAGTTTTGCGGCCAGGTGTGTTGGTGAAGACACTTTGAGTATTCAGAGTCTTTAGCTTTAGCCACTGTGGGTAAGGGATTGTGGAACCCACACTTGAGCTTTTGCCTTCAAGCTTTGACTTTCTAATCACATTGCAGCCATGCAAAAGAACAAAATCTTGCCCTTTGCAGCAACGTGGGTGCAGCTGGTGGAGGCCACTATCCTAAACAAATGCATACAAAAGAGCGAGAGCCAGATACTGCATGCTCTCACTTATAAGTGGGATGTAAACATTGGGTACTTCATGGACACAAAGATGGTAACAATAAACATTGGGGATTCCAAAAAGGGGAAGGGAGGGGGAGGGGGAGAGGACTGAAGAACTTCCTGTTGGAAACTTTGTTCACTACTTGGGCAATGGGATCGTTCGAAGCCCAAACCCCAGCATCATGCAATATACCCATGTAATGAACCTGCACATGTACCACCTGAATCTAAAATTAAAAGAAAGAAAAGACATAAACTCCACATCAGATTTCCCTCCTGATTAATACTACTTCTTAGCTTGGAAAGAGATGGAGGGGGTCTCTAGAGTAGGGAGTGGACCACTTACCTTCAAGATCTCTCTTATCAGGGAGGAAAGATCTGACCTACCTAGAAACACTGAAAAGACTCTTTTTTTATGTCTGATTGGGCAAAGCTGGGTCAGATGGCTACCCTAAGCTGCAGAGAAGGCTAAAAATAGACATTTTCTACTCAAGTGGGATAATGGTAACTGGGGAATGTGTACTGCAGAGCCTCCCAACACCAAGCAGACTCCGTGTTTCTTGTTTTCACTGCAACAATGACTTAATACCAGCACCACGAAACGTTGCCTTTGTTTTCTGTGCACTTAAGCTGATAAAACTTAAACATGACAGCATGCCACTTGTGTCTGCTTTGCATATGGTTGTTTACCAACATATTCCTGCAATCTGGTTATGCCTCTGGTCAGACTGACCACATCTCCCAGGGTAGCGCAAAGATCCGCTGTACTGCATAAGTAACGTGTTTTGAGTTTTGTGTGTTTACAACTCACACAGCTCAAAGAAAGCTTTAAAGAAGTCACAGGAGTGTAAAAAATCTGTTGAGTCATAGCTGTTGTTCTTACAGTAGGCATGGATAATTCTTTCTGTTGAGGATCAAGTACAAGTGCTAAGAAGACTGAATGTTACACAGTAAACACAACCAAGTAATGAATGGGTTCCTTGGAGTGGGTGATAAAGATAAATAAGGAGGAAGGAACCAGGCAGAGGAAGAAAAGTCAAGGACCATATTCATTGCATTATTAGAATTTTAGGGTGTGGCAAGAATTGAAAGTTTCCCAATGATCTGCATGTTCTGTTAGAAGGAAGCGCAGCAGGAGACTGAAAGTTACTCTGTTGCCCAGTTCATAGGTCCAATCCCAGGCAAAGCTTGGGCTGGATGCCAGTGTTCCTCATTCCTAATTGTGTTTTATCCAATTGAAACATCAGTGGCCACAGTCGAGCACCTAACTCTTATCAGTTCCCAGTCCTCAAAGCCCTTCTCCCACTTCCTGTCTTTGACCTGATTCCACCTAATTTTGTCCGCACAATGTTGTACTCTAATAAAAACTATTTTATTTTCAAGTTAACCAAGATAATATACTTTAAAAATGTGTTACTATTTCATTGTTTACTTTTTTAACACCTGTCAGCTATTGACATTGTTTACTTCTTACACTTTTTCTTTCCTTTGTCGTTCACTTTCTATTTCTGCCATAATAAAATATTCATTATTGGAAACTTCATTTAAAAGCCAAGGTTACTTCTTCTCCTCCTCCCTTCCAAATCTGCCCTATAAGCTAGTAAATTCGTCATTCATTAGCTTATATATTTTGCAAAATGGGGGTTTTAGTTTACAGCAAACACTTTAAAAAATTAATAGCTTAAGCACAACTTTGTTTTTCTTTTCATGTTACCATGTGCAATCAGTGGCATTCCGGACTCTTGGAAGGAAATCTGTTGTATGGTTGTGGTGGTCTTTTTTCTTCTCCAACCAGTCAAAAATACCAGTCACAATTTAAAAAATTATCTGTTCTTGGTGGTGCACGCCTGTGGTCGCAAGTACTTGGGGGGCTGAGGTGGCACGATCACGTGAGCCTGGCAGGTCAAGGCTGCAGGGAGCTGTGATTGTGCCACTGCACTCCAGCCTGGGCGACAGAGAGAGACCCTGTCTCAAAACAAAGCAACATAACGTCGTCTACTCTCTAAGCAAATTTTCATATATACAGTTTCACTATTGTATATATGAGATTTGTATATATAAAGTTTCATATATCGGTTCAGTACTGTTAACTGTAGGAACAGTGTGTATGGTAGATCTCCATGGTTTATTTATCTTGCTCAACTAAAACCTCGTATCCTTTGACCAATATACTTCCCCTTCCGCCTCAAGCCCTATCCTCTGATAACTATCTCTCTACTCTCTGATTCTATGAGTTTGAGTATTTTAGATTCTGGATTAGTCCATTCTCACGCTGCTAATAAAGACATACCCAAGACTGGATCATTCATAAAGGAAAGAGGTTTAATGGACTCACAGTTCCACATGGCTGGGGAGGTCTCACAGTCATGGCGGAAGACAAAGGAAGAGCAGAGAGACATCTTACATGGCGGCAGGCAAGAGAGAGCACATGCAGGAGAACTCCCATTTATAAAAACATCAGATCTCGTGAGACTTACTCACTATCACGAGAACAGCACAGGAAAAACCCACCCCCATCATTCAGTTACTTCCCACCGCGTCTCTCCCACGACACGTGGGGATTATGGGAACCACAATTCAAGATGAGACTTGGGTGGAGACACAGTCAAATCATGTCAGATTCCTTGTATAAGTGAGATCACATGATATTTAATATTTGTTTTTCTGTGCCTGGCTTATTTCAGTGAACATAATGACCTCCAATTCCATCCACGTTGCTGCAAATGACAGTTTCCTTCTTTTTTAAGGCTGTGTAGTATTCCGTCATGTACATGTCCCGTGTTTCCTTTATCCATTTGCCCTTAGATGGACACTTTGGTTGTTTGCACATCTTGGCTGTTGTGAATAGAGCTGCGTAAACCTGGGAGCGCAGGTGTCTCCACAAGATCCTGGCTCTCTTGGGTCTTGCAAGCTAGCATAAGCAGGCACAGAACTATCAGGAAGTGAACAGAGAGGTAAATGGATCAATATTGATTACTGAGCTTTGCTCATCAACAGATGCCGGTTCCTCACAAGGATACACTTCCAAACTATCCTCTCTCTGAATGTCAGTTTCTCAGAAGCTTCATCTGCTATCTGGGATGGATGTGATCACATAACACAGGAGGGCGGTTTTTGTTTTAGTGGCTCATCTCAGTCTGAAGCTGTGAATGGGTTGTTTGAAAATATTGCTGAGGAATGACTTGTGTGCCGGCAAGGGCCTGCTGACGCTGGGATCGAGGTAGATGAAAGGCAATTTAGAGATGCTCTAGAAATCCTGCAGCAGTCATAGTAGCTCATGCCTGTAGGTCCAGCACTTTGGGAGGCCAAGGCAGGAGGATGGCTTGACCCTGGAGTTCAAGGCTAGTCTGAGCAACGTAATGAGACCCTCTCTACAAAAAGTGCAAAAATTAACCAGGTAACTGAGGCGGGAGGATTGCTTGAGCCCAGGAGGTTGAGGCTGCAGTGAGCTGTGATGGCGCCACTGCACTCCAGCCTGGGCGACAGAGCAAACTCATTCTCTCCATTAACCCAAGAACAGTTATGCTGTGTGAGGAATATTTCAATATGCACGTGAACACATGCACACCTTATAGGATCAGTGTGTTACAGGAAGAGGGGGAGGATGAAGAAGAGAAGAAGACGAGGAGGAGAAGCAAACCCAAGTGTGTTTGGATTGAAAATGTGCCCCCAAGATACAGTTGAGATTTTGATTTTCTTTTCTATCTCATTGACTACTAGATTTTTTCATTTAGATTCACCCCAGTGGGTAGAAGAGGAGGGAGAGGAGAAGGAGATGGAGAAGGAAGAAGTGTAAAAGAAAAAGAAGAAAATGGAGGAGGAGGAGGAGAAAGAGGAGGAAAAGATTGAGGAAAAAAAAAAGAGAAGGAAGAGATGGAGGAGGGGAAGGAGAAGAGCGTGCTTGGATTGAAAATGCCCCAGCAGAATACAGCGGAGACGTTGGTTTTCTTTTGTGTGTGTAGTGGTTGCAGTTGTTGTTGTTGTTGTTTGTGGGCACCTATTGGACTTCGTCTTCATCCACGGTAGATTTTAGAATACAGACTCCGTGCTTTGAGCAAGCATTAGTGTGCGTTAAGGAAAGAGCCGTGTTGAGGAGGGCTGTGTGTTTGCCACTCTGTCTGGATTTCTGATAAAACCAGAGGGCCTGCAGAGAAAAAGGCATGTTGCATAAATCCATTTACTATTACTGTAATGCTTCTCCTTGTGGGAGTGTGGTGCGTGTGGGTGTGGTCTCTGGAAAGACTGATCTGCAGAAATTATGGCCAGTTTGTCCCCAAGTTGAAGAACCATTCAGAGGCAGATGGCTCTCTGTGTGTGTCTCTCTCTCTCTTTCTCCTTCTCTCTCCGCAATTTCTGTATTCAGTGGAAAATTCCAGGAAATGCTATCAGCCCAGGTGCACCGTGACACCGAGTCTGTGAAAGGCTTGGGCTGTGTGTTTGCGGCCCTGGTGCAGCCCCCGGCTGATTGCGTGGCTGTGGTGCTTCCTCCCTTTGTCAGGGGACTTAATGGCCTCTGATGATTTTTCTCTGTCCAGGCACCGGGACGTTCGGGCGAGTGCACCTGGTAAAGGAGAAGACCGCCAAGCGTTTCTTCGCCCTCAAGGTGATGAGCATTCCCGATGTCATCCGCCTGAAGCAGGAGCAGCACGTGCACAATGAGAAGTCTGTTCTGAAGGAAGTCAGCCACCCGTTCCTCATCAGGCTGTGAGTCCCCTCCTCAGGCCTTTCCCGGCTCACCCTCCCTAGGCCCCCCAGTGTCTCTTCTTAGGAAGCAGGGTGGGCCGGGACCATGGCCTGTGTGCAAAGCCTCAGGCCGCAGCAGTCTCCACCTGGCAGGTCTTATCAGCCTCTGATCTTAGAGCTGGAAAACCTCCCTGGCTCCTGACCTCCATGGCCTACCAGGTCCAAAAAGAAATGCTCTGTGTGCAGAATACATGCCAGGCCCCTTGCTCCTCTCCTGGGTGAGCCTAGTATCTCTGCCTGGAAATGGATGCAGGCATCTTTGTTTCCTCAGCCTCCTTGGGTTCTGCATCTAGAGCTCTCTGGAGAACTGGTTAAGTTGGTTTTTCAGGGACCACAGTCACATGGACGGGGCTGGGCTTCAGGAACTCCAGTCGTTTCGTGGGATTCTGGTTGACTATAGATGAGAGATCTCCATTGAGATGCAGCCCGCACACTTCCAGCTCATGGTACGTTCCAGGGTAGGTGTGTTAGCCTATTCGGGCTGCTATAACAAAGGATCTTAAACTCGGTAATTTACAAATGACGGACATTTGTCTCATGGTTCTGGAGGCTGAAAGTCCAAGATCAAGATGTGGCAGATTCAGTGTCTGCTGAAGACCTGCTTCCTGGTTCATAGACGGCGCCTTCTCGCTGTGTCCTCACATGGTGGAAGGGGCGAGGGAGCTCTCTGGGGTCCCTTTTATAAGGGCACTGATTCCATTCATGACACTCCACCTTCTTGGCTTCATTACCTCCCAGAGGACCCACCGCCTAACACCATCACCTCGGGGGTGAGGATCCAACATAGGGATTCGGGAGGACACAGATACTCACCCCATGCCAGCAGCGTAATTCCATTTCCACCCAGGCACCTTAGACGAGGATGCCTGCGTGTCTCTCCTTTCCTTCCATGGGTGCCTTCCATCCAATTCCTACGTCTTCCCTTTGCCATCTTGCTACCACTTCTCCCCCGTCCACCTGTCCATCTTCTGCTTTATCTGGGTCCCGTCTCTCTGCCCTGCTTTTCTGCACTGGCTTCCCTCCTACCTGCTCTTTCCCTCCCAGCCTTGCTCTCCTTGAAGATATCCCTCACTTTACAGCTGCATTGGTCCTCCCAGGTACCTCTGCAATGACCTGCCTCTCTGCATTCATCCTCCGTGAGCTCCTGAAGCACCCCACATAAAGCCCCAGCAATGCGGTGTCCCCTGTCACCGTCCCCACGGACTGGCCTCTGGCCACCACCTCCCTGCGGGAGGAGGCGGAAGGTGCTGTTGACACGCTGTCCCCAGGGCTTCTCCTAGGCCACCCCTCTTTCACAGGCCTTCTTTGCTCTCATCATTGTCCTTCACTTCGCCCACCTAAGAAACACCCACCTGTTTCCCTCATTCACCTGCTGCCCTCGGGACACAGGGTGCCCCCCATCATGTTCTTGAAGCACGTCACATGTACCCGAGCAAGTGTACCTGTCTGCCTTCTCCTTTTGACCCAACGCTGCCTGAGCTCTGAACAAAATCACATGCAGAGTCTGGGTGCAGGGGCTCACGCCTGTCAGCCCAGCACTTTGGGAGGCCGAGGCGAGTGGATCACCTGAGGTCAGGAATTGGAGACCATCCTGGCCAACATGGTGAAACCCCGTCTCTACTAAAAGTACAAAAATTAGCTGGCTGTGGTGGTGCACACCTGTAGTCCCAGCTACTCAGGAGGCTGAGGCAGGAGAATCGCGTGAACCTGGGAGGTGGAGGTTGTGGTGAGCTGAGATCATGCCACTGTATCCCAGCCTGGGCGACAAGAGTGAGACTCCGTCTCAAAAAAAACGAAAGAGTTCTGCTGAAGGCTGGGCTTGCAGGTGGGACCCTTCCCTTTCTCGTTTGCTAAGTTGCATCTTTTTGTGGCTCACAGGTATCCTAAGCGTGATATTGTGGGGTGTGCCTGAAATTTTGGGCAAGGGGCTCCAGTTCCGGTGATTCCTCCCTGTTGAAGGTCGAACTGTGTCTCCTGAAAAGATACATTGAAATCCTCATCTCTGGCTCCTGTGAATGGAATTGGAATGCTATTTGGAAATAGGATTTTTGCAGATATAATTAAAATGCGAGGGGTCATCGCAGTAGCTCATGCCTGTAACGGTGGCACTTTGGGAGGCAGAGGTGGAAGGATCACTTGAGCCCCGAGTTTGAGACCAGCCTGGGCAACATGCCGAGACTTAGTTTCTACAAGAAATTACACAATTAGCCAGGTGTGGTGGCGCACACCTGTGGTCTCAGCTACTAGTAAGGTTGAGGTGAGAGGATTGCTTCAGGCCAGGAGGTCGAGGCAGCATTGAGCTGTGACAGCACCGCTACACTCAAGACCCAGTTTGTAAAAACAAATGAAATAATCTATAAAATAAAAATGAAATGCAAGTAGGATGGAGTCACGCTGCTGTACAGTGTCCTTTTTTTTTTTTTTGAGACAGAGTCTCGCACTGTTGCCTGGGCTGGAGTGCAGTGGCACAATCTTGGCTCCCTGCAACATCTGCCTCCTGGGTTCAAGTGATTCTCCTGCCTCAGCCTCCCAAGTAGCTGGGATTGCAGGCACCTGCCACCACGCCCAGCTAATTTTTGTATTTTTAGTAGAGACGGGGTTTTGCTATGTTGGCCATGCTGGTCTCCTGACCTACTGTCTGCCCACCTTGGCCTCCCAGCACGGTGCGCTTTTAACTTTGTATGACCGGTGTCTGCGAGAAAAGGAAGGAGATGCAGATACAGAGACAGCCGAGCAACGCGAGGAGGACACCTCGTAAGGGAAGAGGCAGAGGTCGGAGGAATGGTGTATCTCTAAGCCAGGGGACCCCAAGGATTGCCAGCTACTCCCAGAACCTGGGAGAGAGGCCAGGGGCAGATTCTCCATCAGAACCTGCAGAAGAACAAATCCCGGCAACACTGTCAGGCTGAACTTTGGATTTTGGGTTCCAAAATCATGGGAGAATACATTTCTTTCTCTCTCTCTCTCTCTTTTTGAGACAGAGTCTTGCCCTGTTGCCTAGGCTGGAGTGCAGTGGCACAATCTTGGCTCACTGCAGCCTCTGCCTCCCAGGTTCAAGAGATTCTCCTGCCTTAGCCACCCGAGTAGCTGGGACTACAGGCATTTGCCACCATGCCCAGCTCACTTTTGTATTTTTAGTGGAGACGGGGTTTCACTATTTTTTGTTTCTCTTTTCTCTTCTTTTTTTCTTTTCTTTTCCTTTCTTTTCTTTCCTTCTTTCTTTCTCTTTCTTTCCTTTATTTCTTTCCTTCCTTCTTTCTTCTCTTCCTTTCTCTCTCTCTCTCTCTCTCTCTCTCTCCCTCTCTCCCCCACCCCCCTTCTCTCCCTCCCCTCCCTCTTTCTTAACAGGGTCTCACTCTGTTGCCCAGGCTGGAGTTCAGTGGCACGATCATGGCTCACTGCAGCGTCTACCGCCTGAGCTCAAGCCATCTTCCTGCCTCAGCATCCCAGCTAGGTGAGACTACAGGTATATGCCACCATGCCTGGCTAACTTTTAAAAATTTTTGTACGGATGAGGTCTTGCTGTATTGCCCAGGCTGGTCTCAAAATCCTGGCCTGAAGCAATCCTCCCGCCTCAGCCTCCCACAGTGCTGGGATTGCAGGGGTCAGCCACTACACCTGGACTGAGAATACACATCTGTTGCCTGTCCCTCATCCCAGTTTGTGGTACTTTGTTAGGATAGCCCTGGGGACTCATACGCAGCCCCTGCACGTCCTGGAGCTCAACAGCAGCCTAGATGATGGGCTCTCGAGCACTTTACACTTCAGAAACCGAAAATCCCACGGAAGAACTGCATGGCCGTGGGAGTGGGTGGAGGGTGCGAGTCAGAGAATTCCCCACAACTGAATTCTTGAGCTCTGCCACGTTAAAAAATAGGGAGGAGCTTGCAAAACAGAGCTTTAGTTAGAAAGTTCTCCTCCCTTCAAGCTGGGATAGTTCAACAGCTGTTTTCTTTAGCAGATAAGGTGGATTCCTGCGGGGAATGGATTCTGATTTTCATGTTCCCTGCTTTCAATTAAGGAACAAAGTCACTGATATTTCTTAAGTCTCCTATAAAGTCCAAGACTTAAAAAATTCTATCCAAAGTTATCTATGCTGGTTTATTTTTATCTTTTATATATAAAAAATGTATATGTGTATATATATTTAGATTTAGAGACAGGGTTTTGCTCTGTGGCCCAGGCTGGAGTGCCGTGGCAAAATCTTGGCTCAGTGCAGCCCCAACCTCCTGGGCTCAAGCAATCCTCCTGCCTCAGCCTCCAGAGTGGCTGGGATTACAGGCGTGCGCCACCACGCCTGGCTAATTTTGTATTTGTAGTAGAGACACGGTTTCTCCATGTTGGTCAGGCTGGTCTTGAACTCCCGACCTTAGATGATCTGCCCTCCTCGGCCTCCCAAAGTGCTGGGATGACAGACGTGAGCCACCGCGCCCGGCCCTTAGGACATTTTTATGCTGCTAATGTTCAATAAGAACATCGTCAATTGCTGTCGTTCTAAAGGACCTAGAGTTGATTCTCTTTTGAAATGATTGGTTTCTTGTGTTAAATGTTAGAGTATATTTTTGTGAACTTGCTAGATAAGGGTTGAGAGAGCGCTACACAGCCCGGGTTTTTGTGAGTGGGTGGAGGAGGGAACTCCTTTATGGAGATTTCGCTTTGAATCAGCTGTTGCTGTGTGCTGATGATTCCGCAGATACCAGGTACAATACAAGTTTTGCTTTCCTTGTAGTGGGAAACTCACCACAAGGTGGCAGGTTCATAGATTTTTATATTGACCAGCCATAGTTCACTCTTACCTGCAGTTTCAGTTACCTGCGGTCAGATCTTGTCTGAAAATTCTAAATGGAAAATTCCAGAAGTGAGTAGTACATAAGTTTTCAGTTGCATGCCCTTCTGAGTAGCCTGATGAAATCTCACACCATCCTGCTCTGCTGTGCTCGGGATGTGATTCATCTCTTCATCCTGGGTCTCCACGCTGTATACCTGCCCACCTGTTAGTCACTTCGTAGTCGGAGATCAGATTTGATGAAAACAGTTCATACAGGACCGGGGCTGTCTGTGGCTTCAGGGATCCACTGGGGGTCTTGGACTGCATGCCCCTTGAGTGATGGGGATGGCTCTGAAACCCTAAAAGCACTTGACTTTGCCTCTCACTGGTTGGTGGGACTTTCTCTGAACATGGATGAGATGAGACCACAGTCGCTGGTCACTGTTTGCCAGGTGGTAGGTTTTGTTTTGTTTTTTGTTTATTTGAGACAGAGACTCCCTCTGTCGCCCAGGCTGGAGTGCAGTGGCGCCATCTCAACTCGCTGCAACTTCCACCTCCCCGGTTCAAGTGATTCTCCTGCCTCAGCCTTCTGAGTAGCTGGGATTGCAGGTGCTCACCCCCATGCACAGTGAATTTTTGTATTTTTAGGACCATGTTGGCCAGGCTGGTATCAAACTCCTGACTGAGTGATTCATCCGCCTCGGCCTCCCAAAGTGCTGGGATTACAGTCGTGAGCCACCGTGCCCAATCCTCAGGTGGTAGTTTCTTGAATTGCTCTTTTTTGCCAGTTACAGATATGTTTTGCTGCCTGCCATGAGGGCAAATCCGTGTTCAGTTTAAAATCGTCATCATCTTGGGGAGAGCGTGTGCCTTAGCATGGCTGAGGCCAGGCTGCCGGCTCCTTGGGTTGGGGCTTCCCGCTGTGCTGCGTTCTGGGTAGCCCTGTTGTGATGCTGATTTGACTTGCACCAAGGCAGCACAGAATGGATGGATTGGCTAAAGGTGCCCACCTGCCGCTCCCGCTTACTGGCAGTTTCAGGTGTTGGACTTTTTCTTGATGAGGGTGTTAAGCGAAGATTTTCAGCAGAGGTACCTGACATTTCCAGCTGGGCGAGTCTCTGGGGTGGGGCCATCCTGTGCAGTGCAGTGTTGGGCCATGTCCCTGGGCTCCACTCACCAGGGGCAGGAGCAGCAACCCTAGGTCGGAAAAACAGAAATGCCTCCAGACATCACCCGTGTTCCTTCGCGGAGGGAGGGCAGTGTTATCTCCGCTAGCGAACCACCGTGCCAGACAGACAGAGAGCTGATAGGTAGATACCATAGGTACGCGTATGTTGAGATGGATAGGTGATAGATGATAGATGTTAAGATAGGTGTAAATGATGGGTGATTGATAGGTGAATAGATGATGGGTAGGTAATGGATGATACATATTAAGAGAAGTGATAGATAATAGATATTAATATAGACAGATAGCTCTAGATGATAGATACTGAGATGGATAGGTGATTGACAGATTGATGACCGATTGCATATGGACAGAGCGCTCATGCTAAAAGAGAGTTTCTCAGCCTCAGCAGTGCTGACACATGGGGCGGGATCATGGAGGTCTCTGTGGTGGGCGTCCTGTGTGCTGTAGGGTATTGAGCAGCGTCCCTGGGCTCCACCCAGCAGATACCAAGAGCACCCGTCCCGTCTGTGACAACCGAAGATGTCTCTAGATACTGTGAAGATGCCCCTGTGGGGGACAGAAAGGTATCCCCAGTTGTGAACCACTGTGATAGATAGGTGACAGGTGGATGGATTGATAGAGATCGATATTGAGATGGATATTTGATAGATGACAGATACTGAGGTAGATGATAGCTATAGATGATAGGTGATTGATAGATCTTGTGATGGATGATTGATTGATAGATGATAGCTATAGACAATAGATGGTTGATAGACATTGAGATAGATAGGTGACTGACAGATGGATGATGGAACGTGTTAGTAGAGTTTCTCAGCTTCAGCAGTGCTGACATTTGGGCTGGAGGATTCTCTGCTGGGCCGTTCTTGTACTGTAGGGTGCTGAGCAGTGTCTCTGGGCTCCCTCCCCCCAGATGCCTCTAGCACCCCACCCCAGTGTGACAGCCAAAGATGGCTCCAGACACTGTCCAGTGTCTATTGCAGGGAGCAGAGTCAGCCGACCCCCAGGCATCTTGACACCCACTGTAGCGGATGCACAGACAGGATTAACTTCCTGTGCGTGCGGGTCCCTTTCTCCCTTTTCTGCCCGAGCCCCTGAGCCTGCAGCCCCACTCTTCTCTCATGATTGATGGGCTTATGAGCCAAACCGTGGTTCCAGTGCCATATTATTTATGGCACAGTAGCCGAGCCAGGCTAGCGGGTTTGGTCTGTGATGGCAGGGCATAGCCAGTTTTATTCTGCAGGACTTGGAAGGCAAGTGGTGTTTCCCCTCTGGCACATGCCTGTAGTTCCTGAATGGCCGCTTGCTTCACCATGGAGAAGAATTCATGCTGGAACCTCTTCTTCAGGGAGAGTGGATGCATCTCTTGGAAACATCCTTTTTGAAAGTCTGCAGACTTAAGTGTGGTTGCCATCTTCACTGGTACTTGTTAGGGTAGGAGTAAAACCATTCCTTTGTTTTCCTGAGAGTTCAGGGAGAAAGAACACTGCGTTCTCTCCTTTTATTTTTATTTTTTGCCGTTTGAATTTTAAAAGCAAAAATCTGGAAGTAGTGCTCCTCCCCTACCCACTGCCTGCAAAGAACAGAGACCACGGAGTGAAGGCAGGGGCCTTCCAGACCTTCTCTTCCTCTGATAATGAGAAACTGCATTTTTAGTGTTTGGGGCAAAGCAGATGCTTCAGAAAGGGAGGCTTATTTTTTATTATCTATATTTTTCTTTTTTATTATTTTTTACCTTCATTCCCTTTTCCTATTTATGAAAAGAGAAGTCTAACTTCTTGCAGTAGAATGCAATCGTAGTGTCTTCTCAATAGAGTTTTCTGTTAGATGCCAAGCGTTCGAGTGCCTGGGCCTAAGGAGACCTGCATTGGGTGAGAAGAGTCCCAACAATACGTGGAAAAGGGGAGTTACCAGCTCTATAGGGCAGGAGGTGGGGGGTGAAGGTGAAATGGACACCAAAGGAGAATTTTGCAGGAGTAGGGTTTATTGGCTGAAAGCGGTGGGTGGTGGAAAATCATTCTAGACAGGGGATGACATAGAAGCCATGGGCCACTACGGGGACAGGAAGGACATGGGGAAGAACTCAAATCTGGGTTCCACTAGTGGGTGGACACAGGAATGCAGTGAGCTCAGTTGTGTACGAGTCCGCCATGGGGACTGGGGCAAGAGGCAGGTCTGGTGGAGCCGTGTGTTTGCGCTGCGCTGCTGGACAGTGAGGAAATCCAAGCAGAGAGTGCACTCCAATTTGGGAAACTTTGAGGGCAAAGCATCTACAGGCAACTGTCTCAGAAGAGATCCCTAGGCAGGGTCCTTGGAGGGAGGAAGCCGCAGGGTGGCTGGAGCCACCGAGGCTGCTGGGTCACCTTGGCTTAAGGCCCGGTTGCGGCGGGGCCAGGTCGGAAAGTAGGATTGTTCGGAGCCTCGTGTGGCGTAGTGCAGTGCTGGAGGAGATAGGTTGCCGATGGCTCATCTTCTTCTTCTCGTGACAAGAGCCCAGCTTTATGGCAGCCTCTGGAGGGAGAAGGACCAACTTCTAAGTCAGGCATCTCCAAATTAGTGAGGCTGATTTGCCTGTTCATAAAAACAAAAGCAAAAAAAAAAAAAACTCCTTAGAGGAGAAGCCATCCCTGCAGACCCTGCAAATAAAAGACAGCAGATCAGCTTCCAGATGGAAAGCGCTGCTTTCAGCTAAGAGGACGGAGTAGCTCAGCTGAGGTCACTGGACAGGACGGGGAGGGGACATGGAAACCTCCCTTGCCTCAGTCATTTTTGACGACGTGTACTCTTTCTTCATGTTGACTTTACCTCCGGTTCATAGATCCTAGATTGCTCTCTGTGCTGGAATACATTCTTTAAGATTTTCTTTTATTTTCTTAACATATATCACATAAGACTTTCCCATTTTCTCTTCCCTTTTTTTTTTAAAGAAATGAGGTCTTGCCCTGTTGCCCAGGCTACAGTGCACTGGTGCAGTCGTGACTCACTGCAGCCTCAACCTCGTGGGCTCAGGTGATCCTCCTGCCTCAGCCTCCCAAGTAGCTGAGACTGCAGGTATGCACAACCATGCCTGGCTAATTTTTAAATTGTTGGTAGAGACAGAGTCTTGCTGTGTTACACAGGCTGGTCTCCAACTACCAGGCTCAAGCAGTCCTCCCACCTCAGCCTCCCAAGTAGAGCTGGGACTGCAGGTACATGCTACCATGGCCAGTTAATTTTTAAATTTTTGGCAAAGATGTGATCTTGCTTTGTTGCCCAGGCTGTTCTCAAACTCCCGACCTCAGGCAATCCTCCCACCTTGGCCTCTCAAAGTGCTGAGATTACAGACATGAGCCTCCGTGTCCGGCCTCATTTTAACCATTTTAAAAATATACAGTTCACTACTCAGGAGGCTGAAGCAGGAGGATCACTTGAACCCGGGAGGCGGAGGTTGCAGTGAGCTGAGATTATGCCACTGTACTCTATCCTGGGCAATGCAACAGAGTAAGACTGTCTCAAAAAAAAAAAAAAAAAAAGATGCACAGTTTAGTGGCCCGGAACACATTCATGTTTCTATGCGACCGTCACCCCCATCCTTTTCCAGAATTCCTTTTCTTCTTCCCCAACTGAAACTGTCCTCATGAAACAGCATGGCCCTATGTCCCTCCCTCCAGCCCCGCCTGGCAACCTCCCTTGTACTCTGTGCGTCTATGAATTTGGTGATTCTAGGAACCTTATATAGGTAGAGTCATACAGCATTTGTCCTTTTGTGACGGGCTCTTTCACTTACTGAAATGTCCTTCAGATTCCGCCATGCTGTAGAAAGGGATTTCCTTCCTTTCTAAGCCTGAGTCATATTCCATGGTAGAGAGGACACAGCGTGTGTGTTTGTCCATTCCTTCATCCGTGGACACTGGGGTGCCTTCCACCTCTTGGCTGTACTGAATAACGCTGCTGTGAACACAGTTTGGAAGCATCTGTTCCAGTGCCTGCTTTCAGCTGCTTGAATACATTGTTTTAATTTAATTTTTTTTTTTTTTTTTGAGATGGAGTCTCGCTCTGTCACCCAGGCTGGAGTGCAGTGGTGTGATCTTGGGTTACTGCAACCTCCGCCTCCCGGGTTCAAGCGATTCTGCTGCCTCAGCCTCCTGAGTAGCTGGGATTACAGGCATGCCCTGCTACGCCCAGCTAATTTTGTATTTTTAGTAAATATGGGTTTTCACCTTGTTGACCAGGCTGATCTGGAATTCCTGACCTCAGGTGATCTGCCCACCTGGGCCTCCCAAAGTGCTGGGATTGCAGGCGTGAGCCACCGCACCTAGCCCCTTCAATACATTTTTAGTATTATAATTAGATGCTTTTCCCACGGGTGCAGGGTGCCATGCAGTGATTTTAGTTATATTTTTTTGAGGCTTGCCTCAAGTTTCCCTTTTTTCCACTTACCCTCCCTCATTGCCAGGTAACTGTATTTCACAGCCTGGTGTGGATCCTTCTGTACTTTTCTTTGTGTTAAAAAAGCCACACACACACACACACACACACTCACATGCACACGCACACATGTGCATGTGCACACACACATGCACACACATATATACATGCACGTGCACACACGAACATGCACACACCCATATGCATGCACACACACATGCGCACATATGTGCATACACACACACACACACGCACACATGCCCCATGCAGTTTCGGCATCATGCCACTAGAATATATACCTTTTTTGTCTCTTGTTTTCTTGGAGATCCCTCTGGGGTATTTTGAGGAGGAGAAGTTATATTGTTGATTTTTATGCCTTCAGGACACGTGTGCAGGTTTGGTACATGGACATATCGGGTCATGGTGACCTTTGGGCTTCTGGTGTACCCCTTACCCAAATAGTGAATGTTGCACCCAGTGGGTAATTTCTTGGCCCTCAACCCCTTCCTAACCTCCCCTTTTGGGAGCCCCCAGTGTCTGTTATTTCCATTTTTATGTCCATGTGGACCCAGTGTTGAGCTCCCATTTTTGAGCCACACTACGCCGTGTTTGACTTTTCCGTGTCTCGGTTATTTTACTTAGGGGAGTGGTTTCCAGTCCTATCCCTATTGTTGCAAAAGACATGATTTTATTTTTTATGGCAGTGTTGATATACTGCATTTTCTGTAGCTTTTATATGCTAAATATTTTTTATCCAGTCACCTGTTGGAATGGCTATTCTTACAAACTCAAAGCCAGGCATGGTGGCCCACGCCTATAATCCCTGTACTTTGAGGGACCCAGGCAGGAGGATTGCTTGAGCCCAGGAGTTTTAGACCAGCCTGTGGAATGTAGCGAGACCCTGTCTCTACAAAAAACTCAAATAGCCAGGCATGGTGCTACATGCCTATAGTCACAACTATTCAAGAGGCTGAGGCGGGAGGATGGCTTGAGCTCAGGAGTTAGAGGCTGCAGTGAGCTGTGATCACACCACTGCACTCCAGCCGGCGCAACAGAGTGAGACCCTATCTCAGGGGAAAAGGAAGAAAACAACAGATGTTGATGTAGAAGTGGAGGAAAGAGGACGCGGACGCGCTGTCGGTGCGTAGGAGGCCTTCCAATGCGGGCAGCAGGGGAGGAGGTGACCTCACTTTCTTTTGGAGAGGAGCTCAGCTGTGCAAGGCGAAGCTGCAGAGGACGGGAGGGTGGGTGTGACCACAGCAGCAAGGCTGTGTGCCTGTGGGCGTGTGCTTCCAGGTGACATTTCCTTGGACCCCACAGTGGGAAACAGGAGCCCCTCTGCCCCCTCATTCCTCTTGCTCTGAATTTGCATTCGCTGCCTGTCTGGTCTCAAGATTCCCAAGTGCTGCTTGCAGTCCCGGCTACAGCTTGCCGCGCTAGATGTGTGCACCCACTTCACCACTCTCTGAGCCTTCTGCCTAGATGCCTCCCACCAAAAATGAGTGCCTGCCCTTCCTCCTTGCCCCCAGCACTACCCAGTTCCTCATTTGCACTTCCCCGTTTCATAAGTGGCCCTTCAGCTCTCGGGGTTCATCCAGGAATCATTTTCTATTTCCTTTTAACTCTGTATTCACTCCAATCCTCAGTCCTGCCCTTTTAGTTGTCTTTTTTTTTTGAAAGAGATGTGATCTTGCTCGATCATCCAGGCTGGAGTGGAATCAAGGCTCACTGCATCTTTGATCTCCTGGGCTCAAGGGGTCCTCCCACCTTAGCCTCCCAAGTAGCTGAGACCACAAGTGTGCACCACTATGCCCAGCTAATTCAAAATCATTTTTGTAGGGATAGGATCCCACTATGTTGCTCAGGCTGGTCTCAAACTCCCGATTTGAAGCGATTCTCCTGCCTTGGCCTCCCAAGTAGTTAGGATTACCCCTACGCCTTGCCCCTTTCCAATCGTAAAACACATTTCCAGAGCCCATCCTCGCCAATACTGTCTTCACAGCAGCCACCAGAGTGCGTCTAGATTCCCGCCCCTTCTCTCCATGGTCTCCCATCTCTGCAGAACTCGCCCCTTCCTCCCATATCAGCCCAAACCTTTCTGACGTGAAAACAAGCTGGGCACAGTGGCTCACGCCTGTAATCTCAGCAGTTTCGGAGGCTGAGGTGGGAGGACTGCTTGACGCCAGGAGTTTGAGACCAACCGGGGCATCATAGTGAGACCCCTTCTCTAATTGTTTTTTAAAGACAGGGCCTTTCTCTGTTGCCCAGGCTGGAGTGCAGTGGTGCCATCATAGTTCACGGCAGCCTCATTCTCCTGGGCTCAAGTGATCCTCTCACCTCAGCCTCCCATGTAGCTGGAACCGCAGGCCTGCAGCACCAAGCCTGGCTAATTTTTAAATTTTAGGGGTCCTGCTGTGTTGCCCAGGCTGATCTTGAACTCCTGGGCACCAGTGATTTTCCTACTCAGTCTCTTCAGTAGCTAGCACAGGTGTACCAGCATGCCCACCTCATTTTTAATTTTTTTGTAGAGACATGGTCTTGCTTTGTTGCCTAGGCTTGTCTTGAGCTCCTGGGCTCAAGTGATCTGCCGTCCCAAGTGCCAGAATTACAGATGTGAGCCACGGCACCTGGCCTCCAGCCTTCTTTTATGTCCCTCCCCAATCTTCCTTTGGCCTTCAGCTGTGGGGACAGAGATGCCCCCTGCCTCCCTGTCCCCACCTTCTACCTGCTCTTGCAAGACCCCCTCCAGCCATCCTTCCAAGTTGACTGGGTAATGTCTGTTCCCCATCAAGCCTGAAAAGCTCATGGCAGTCACAAGATCTGCCCTTCTGGTATCATCTACCCAGGACATTGCTTGGCACATTAGGGGCCCTTGTCCAGAACATGTGGAAACCAATAAAGAACGTGGCTGGTGAGTTACTGGTTAATGTGTTCATGAATTCATCGCTTCCTGAGGCTAGTATGCACGGTGAGGGCTAGATCTTGACCATACCCATACATCTTGTTTCTCATAGCTGCTGTGAGAAACCCTCTGGTCTTTTATCGCTTTTGAACTTTTATAGACTTGCTGCTGGGGCAGAGTCCTGCCGTTAACTGGATTCATTGAACCGATGCATCGGCTTCTCATTTTCTAAACTCAGATTTGAAATCATCTGTGGTCACCAAACTCCGTCCTATCATCCATCCCACAATGCCTGCGCATGATGACTTCAGTTTTGTAAATGTTTTTCGGAGATAGTAAAGTCACTATCTCTTTAAACATTTTGTTCCTTATCGCTGGTGATACCCAGCTCTGTACAAATTCTGTCCATGTAAGCAAAGTCTCTCTGTTTTTTTTTTTTCCGTGATAGGGTCTCGCTCTGTCACCCAGGCTGAAGTACAGAGGTTCAGTCATAGCTCACTGCAACCTTGAACTCCTGGGCTCAGGCTATCCTCCCACCTCAGCCTCTCAAGTACTTGGGACTACAGGCCTGCACAACCACGCCTGGCTAATCTTTTTGTTTTTTTGCAGAGACAGGGTCTCCCTATGTTGCCCAGGCTGGTCTCAAACTCCTGGTCTCAAGTGATCCTCCTGCCTCAGCCTCGCAAAGTGCTGGGATTACAGGTGTGAGCTACTACACTCGCCTGCAAAGTCTTAATTACTGATAAAGATTTGAAGGAAGGATGTGTCAGAGAACTTTTTTTTTTCTTATAGTATTTACTTAATCTTACTGATTTGGGGAAGGACAAGGGAATCCCAATTTTCTAGATTTTTGTTTTTCTTATCGGAATATGTTTTTACTTGCTACCTCTCTTTGTAACCCGTTACTTCATAAAGATGCTGATGGGTAATCCCACGTTGGTATATAGGTAAAAATGATGTGTCCACTTCATATATACTGGTTAGGTGACTTTGTTAAGCCTTGTGGTTTGTGGATGTTGATTTTACTGAGGCACTTGTGGAGCAAATGTATTTTCATACAACCTTACACATCGCAGTAGCTTTCCCACTCACTCAGTAACTTTTTCTCCCCTCCCTTCCCTCCTCCTCTCCCCACCTCTTCTCCCCTCCCCTCCTCTCCTTTTCCCCTCCCTCCTCTTCTCATTTGATATGAAGCCCTAATTCTCTTCCACTGCAGATCATCCTAGTTGAAGTTGAGATTGCAGCTTCTCCTGCAAGCCAGGTGACTGAACCTGAGATTTTTGTACCGTCAGGGGCTTGCGTATTCCAGATACTTGCTTAGTCCTGCAAGTTCTTTCATTCCTTGCTTCTAACCTCCCCAAATCCTTCTAATCTCCCACATTGGTTAATTATCTCTGATGTCCCTGAAGGGTGAGCTACTGCTGCGTTGTGGCAAGGTGAGGCATTGTTCTTAAGAAGATCTGTGCAGATTATTATCCTAGAGTGGGGTAGATGGGGGAAGATACAGGATATATCCAAAGAATGTGTTGCAAACTATTTGATGTGGGGAGGGGGGGAAGACAGAGAGTGAGAGAGAGTAAGAGAGTGTGTGTGTGTGTGTGTGTGTGTGTGTGTGTATGTGTTTGTGTGCAGGCATGCATCTTTTCCTTGCATATTTGAGTATATGTGTGCGTGTGTGTAGGCATGCATCTTTTCCTTGCATATTTGAGTGTGTGTGTGTCTGTGTGTGTGTGTGCGCGCGTGTGTGTAGGCGTGCATCTTTTCCTTGCATATTTGAGTGTGTGTGTAGGCATGCATCTTTTCCTTGCATATTTGAGTGTGTGTGTGTGTGTGTGTGTGTGTAGGCATGCATCTTTTCCTTGCATATTTGAGTGTGTGTGTGTGTGTGTGTTTGTAGGCCTGCATCTTTTTCTTGCATATTTGAGCCATAGGGAAATAGAGCTGATAGAGCTATGTATATTCTCTTCAACCAGATTAACAGTTGTAGACAGTGGTCTTGCTATTGCTTTGACCATTTATGGTATTTTCAAGAACTCAGTGTTAACCCCCGAATCTTCAATATCACACCTTGGCTGGTCAGTCGTAGCTAAATTTTCCTTCCACCTTGTGCCCTGAAGAAGTTTAGAAAGTCAGCAGCTGACACAGAAGTTTACTGTAAAAGTTCACTGGTAAGATAGTATCTGGACCTTGGAAAATATTTCCCCACCAGAACAGTGAAATCATGGTTGTCTTCTAAGCTCATCCACAAAAGTACAGTTTGACTGTCATGCATTTGAGATACTATGCACGTAATCATGAAATATTACTGAGAGGAACACTCTTGCCCACCAGTAATGGAGCAAAGCAGAAAAGTAGGGCATTTAGCTGCAAGAAAATGACTAGAGATACAACTGTGAGATGGAAGGAGGTGGGTATGTGGTAGGTCTTTAGAACACCAACAGGTTGCTCTAGAAAACAACCACTACATAGAAAACAACCAGAATGCCTGTGGTGGTGGGCGCCTGTAATCTCAGCTACTTGGGAGGCTGGGGCAGGACAGGCAATTGAACCCGGGAGGCGGAAGTTGCAGTGAGCCAAGATCGCACCATTGCATTCCAACCTGGGTGACAGAACAAGACTCTGCCTCAAAAACAAAAAAAAAAAAAAAAAAAACCATTCCAGCAAAATCCTTCTCCCCTCTATGTACTCTCCCTGCATCCTTTATGCCTCAAGACCACACATTTCGAGCTTGCTGAGCTGTCAGAAGTCAGTGGCGAGGTGGGACACAGGTGCGCAGCCTTCAGTAACTAAGAGAAAAAGAGAAAAAGAAATGTCAGCCTGACCTTCCTGAGCTCCCTTCAGCCACCCAGCTGCAGAGGGGCAGGACCCCAGCACAAGGTGGAGAGAGGAGGGCATTCCTACAGCCTGTGTTTGTGGGTCATTACTCTCCCAACTCTAGCAGCGTTGCAGAATCTGCAAATTTAAAAGTGCATTAGGTTAAGAGCCTTTTTTTTTTTTTTTTTTTTGAGACGGAGCTTCGCTCTTGTTACAAAGGCTGGAGTGCAATGGCGTGATCTCGGCACACCAAAACCTCCGCCTCCTGGGTTCAAGCAATTCTCCTGCCTCAGCCTCCCGAGTAGCTGGGACTACAGGAAGAGCCTTTTATATATGAGTTTCATATTTTGCTGATACATATAAACATTGTGATTAGTCAAATGTTTAAAATTCATAGTAGCATGTCATCTATTTTTTTTTCTTTTAGAAATGGGGTCTTGCTCTGTCACCCAGGTTGGAGTGCAGTGGTGTGATCATAGCTCACTGCAGCCTCCAATTCCTGGGCCCAAGCAATCCTTCTACCTCAGCCTCCTGAATTGCTGGCATGTCACCATGCCTGGCTGATTCTTTTATTGTAGAGACAGGATCTTGCTATGTTATTCATGCTGCTTTCAGACACCTGGCCTCAAGTGATCCCCCTGCCTTGGCTTCTCAAATCGCAGGCATGGCAGGCATTGAGCTGCCGTGCCCAGCCTATGACTTTTCTTAGCATTAATGTCTGTCATTGCAAGCTGTCTCACGTCCTTGCCTTCATTCTGCATTGTTTTGGTGGAATGGCCCATGCTAGCATACAGCACCATCTGGTCGACCTTGAGCATCCCTCCCTGTCTGCAGGGAAGGTTTCCTGGGCATTGCCTTGTTTTCTTTATGCACCAGCAGGGTGCAGCTCATTGGAACGAGCTTGCAAGGGAGCATCTGTGATAGCATCATGATCAGATGAGACATAACGGGCACAGGTCCTAGTCACAGTTGAGGACCTTTATGCTCCTGATTCTGCTGGGTGCCTTCTCCTGGTGAAGGCTATGCACTCATGGAAACACGGGCTTGCTGGCGTCTTCTAAGTCCTCTCCAAAAACAGAGCCCAGGTCAGGTACGGTGACTCATGTTTGTAATCCCAGCACTTTGGGAGGATGAGGCGGGAGGATTGCTTGAGCCCTGGAGTTCAAGACTAGACTGAGCAACACAGTGAGACTCCATCTCTACAAATAATAGTAATAGTAATAAAAAAAATGAGCCAGGTGTGGTGGCATGCATCCATAGTTTTGGGAGAGGTGGGAGGATTGCTTGAGCCCAGGAAGTTGAGCCTGCGTGAGCCGTGATGGCACCACTGCACTCTGGCCTGGAAGATAGAATAAGAACCTGTTTCAGAAACAAACAGGTTGGGCACGGTGGCTCACATCTGTAATCCTAGCAATTTGGGAGGCTGAGATGGGTGGATCACCTGCGGTCAGGAGTTTGAGACCAGCCTGGCCAACACAGTGAAGCCCCATCTCTACTAAAAATACAAAAATTACCCGGGCATGGTGGTGCATGTCTGTAGTCCCAGCTACTCGGGAGGCTTAGGCAAAAGAATTGCTTGAACCCGGGAGGCAGAGGTTGCAGTGAGCCAAGATCGCACCACTGCACTCCAGCCTGGGCGACAAGAGCAAGACTCTGTCTCAAAAACAAGCAAACAAACACACACCCCAAACGAACAAAAAATCCAGGGCTCTTAATTCCAAATCTTGCCTCTTTCCCCCGACATCTTTAGGTGAAAACGTTCTTTCATCATCAGTGTGTATCTCTGCAAACTGTATTTATAACTTGTACTGAGATGTTGAATGCACAGACCCACTCCAGTATCTTGTGTTCCTTGTTTCCTCCTTACCCCTCCCTCTTCCTCAGTCTCTCATTACTGCGTTTTCTTCTATTAATCAACACCTCTGTAAGGAAAAGCACCTCGGGCAAGCTCCCATGAGCAAGTGCTTAGGAATACCTCATTTGGGGCGTTTTAAAAGGGCTGCCTTTTCCCAGCAGGTTTGGGATGCAGTCTGCTAGTTTATTGTTAATTCCCAGACTTAGTGATAGTTCCAGGTTACTGAATCGGGTGTGATCTCTGATCTGTGTGTTGTAGGTTAGCTAGTTAGGGCTGCCATAACAGCATAGACTGGGTGGGTTAAACAACATTGATTTATTTGTTATACAATTTTTGAGGCTACAATTTTAAGAAGAATGTATTGACAGGGCTGGGGCCTCCTGAAGCCTCTCCTTGGCCTGTAGGTGCTATCTTCCTGTGTCCTCACGTGGTTGTCCCTCTGTGTCTGTCTGTGTCCTCATCTCCTCCTCTCAGAAGGACTCCAGTCCTGTTGGACGAGGGCCCGTTCTAGGGACCACATTTTACCTTACTCACCTGTTTACATGCCTCGTCTCCAAATGCAGTCACATTCCGAGGTCCTGAGGGTTTGGACTTCTGCATATGAATATGGGAGGACATAGTTCCACCCACAGCACCCTGTTAGCTGGTTTATTATGAGACCATGATATTTACTCTTCATTCATTCGAAGACAATGAGACCTTTATCCATTTCCTAGGATACACATACTGTAACATCTGCTGTTGTGTGAATGTGTCCCTTCCAAATTCATATATTGAGACAGTAACCCCCAAAGCTATGGAATTAAAAGGTGGAGCCTTGGGGGAAGCGATGATATTGTCAGGGTGAAGCTGGCGAACGGGACTAGTGCCCTCGGTGAAGGGGCGGAGGGAGCTTGTTTCCCTGGTCCATGGGAGGACACGGTGAGGACTCCCCTTCCCTCAGGAATGAGCCCTCGCCACGCACTTCATCAGTGGGCACCCCGACCTTGGACTTCTAGCCTCCAGAAGGGAGCGGAATATGTGTTTCTTGTTTGTCAGGCCCCCTAGTATATGGTATTTTTGTGATAGCAGCCAGAATGAAGGAAGACAACATCTATGTAACGGCTATGTAATTCATATTTTAATATCCATCTATATGCTTATCTAATACCTGATTATACACCTATCTTAACATCTACACGTGTCTTAGTATCTACCTGTACTGATGGATTACCATCTGGCTATATGCAGACCTCAGCACCCGTCTATACCCACAGACTAACAGCTACACACACGCATATCCTAACATCTGTCTGTATGCACAGCTTAGCATCTATCGCATATATTAGCATCTGTCTACACCTATATGTCAACATCTACCTACAACCATATCTTAATATCTGTCTGCACCCACAGAGCAACACCAGTCTACATCCATCTACACCCATATCCTAACATGTCTCTATACCGCTATGAGACTGTCTATCTACATTCATATTCTAACACCCATCTTTACGTGTATATTAACATCTGTCTATACCCATATCCTAACATCCATCTACACCCATATATTAACACCTGTCTACATCTGTCTACACCCATGTCCTAACATCCATCTACACCCATATATTAACACGAGTCTACATCCATCTAAACCCATATCCTAACATCCGTCTACACCCATATATTAACACCTGTCTACATCATCTACCCCATATCGTAACATCCATCTACACCCATATATTAACACCTGTCTACATCCATCTACACCCATATCCTAACAACCATCTACACCGATATATTAACATCTGTCTACACCCATATCCTAACATCTCTCTGTACCTGCATATTAACATCTGCCTACACTATATTCTAGCATTCGTCTATATCCGTATTGTAATATCTGTCTACACCCATATGCTAACATCTTTCTATAACTACATGTGAACATCTTTCTACACATATATGCTAACATATCTATATTCATATTCAATACCATATTGTAACACTCTTTACACCTGTGTATCAGCCCCCATCTCCACCTACGTCCTAACATCTGTCTCTAAGCACATTGTAACATCTATGTGTGCATGCATTCTGACACCTGTGTATACCTGTATGATAACATCTGCCTTTACCCATGTGCTGATATCTGTGTGCTCCATGTCCTGACATCTGTCCCCAGCCATTACTCTGTCTGTACACACATCTTGGCGTGTAGCTGTACCTGTATCCCAACACCTAGCTCGCAGTGTACCCCCTGCCCTTGCCCTGGTGGGGTGCTGAGCGTGTGCTGACACCCAGCCAGTGGGGTACGCTCTGCCCCTCTCTGGCGGGGCCCTGAGCGTGTGCTGTCCCCACAGGTTCTGGACGTGGCATGACGAGCGCTTCCTCTACATGCTCATGGAGTACGTGCCGGGTGGCGAGCTCTTCAGCTACCTGCGCAACCGGGGCCGCTTCTCCAGCACCACAGGGCTCTTCTACTCAGCAGAGATCATCTGTGCCATTGAGTACCTGCACTCCAAGGAGATCGTCTACAGGGATTTGAAGCCGGAGAATATCCTGCTGGATAGGGATGGCCATATCAAGCTCACGGACTTCGGGTTCGCCAAGAAGCTGGTAGACAGGTAAGAGGAACGCGAACTCCAGTGGGATCTACGCTGCTTGGCAATGAGAAAGGTCATGGTAGTGGTGGCAGGTCAGGCAGGGAAAGATCGGGAACCAGAGTTTAACTCTCACGTGTGGGGACACTGGCAAGCAGGGCTGAGAGAGCCAGGTGTGACCCACACCTCTCTTTAGTGGGCTGTGATTGCTGGCAAAGCGCCGGTGGATACGAAGTCACTCTCCCTCACCCCACTGTGGAGGAAACCGGAACTCCACACTTCCATTGCTGATCCGAAATGATGAGGAAATAAATCATATCCAAGTTTGAGTTGCCCCGAGTATGAAATAGATCTGCACCGATTAGGATGCAGTATCTCCTAAAATGAAAGGCCAGGTGCCGTGGCTCAGCACTTTGGGAGGCTGAGGTGGGAGAATCACTTGAGCCCAGGAGTTTGAGACCAGTCTGGACAACATAGTGACACCCCGCCTCTACAGAAAGAAAAAAAAAAAAAAGGTTTGGCATAGTGGTGCATCCCTGTAGTCCCAGCTAC
Organism: Cacajao melanocephalus; assembly: GCA_963573385.1. NCBI lineage: Eukaryota > Metazoa > Chordata > Mammalia > Primates > Pitheciidae > Cacajao > Cacajao melanocephalus. The sequence goes on along the minus strand of CAUYLG010051734.1, from coordinate 7,630 downwards.
TTTTAAGGCTGAGGTTGGAGGATCATTTGAGCCCAGGAAGTTGAGGCTGTAGTGAGCCGTGATCACACCACTGCACTCCAGCCTGAGTGAAAGAGCAAGATCCTGTCTCCACAAACAAAAAAACCAAATTGAATATTTCACACATACCTGCTCATACACACGCATTTACTTTTTTCTGGTATGTATATTTCTATTATGTATGTATATATTTCCATTATATATGTATATTAAATAGAAATATATCTAATACTATGTTATTTTATATAACATGATACAGTATATTTTATATACATATGATATGCTATTATATATGTACAGAATACATTATACTATATATTATATAGTATCATATAGGTATACTATATATTATTATACTATTATACATATAAGTTTTAAGGGGACACATTTCAGCCTTGAACAAATATATATAGATATGTTTCCATACATGCATATACTCCATTGAGAAGAAAACAGTTATCCTTTTGTTCTGTTTGTTTGTTTTTTTAGACGAGGTCTTGCTCTTGTTACCCAGGCTGGAGTGCAGTGGTGCGATCTCAGCTCACTGCAACCTCCACCTCCCAGGTTCAAGTGGTTCTCCTGCCTCAGCCTCCCAGTAGCTGGGATTACAGGCACCCGCCACCATGCCTGGCTGGCTAATTTTTGTATTTTTAGTGGAGATGGGGTTTCACCATGTTGGCCAGGCTGGTCTCGAACTCCTGACCTCAGGTGATCCACCTGCCTCAGCCTCCCAAAGTGCTGAGATGACAGGCGTGAGCCACCGCACCTGGCCCCAGTGTGTAGTCTTGTATCTCTCACCCCCTCCCACCCTTTCCCCCAAGTCCTTGAAGCCCGTTGTATCATTCTTATGCCTCAGCGTCCTCATACCTTAGCTCCCAATGGATCTTTAATTGACATTCATAAAATCGACAGTCATAAAAAGTAAATTCAGACGCCCAAGCTGCTGAAAAATACTCAGAAAGATTTTTGGTAACTACACTGTCAGTTTTTCAATTAGATTACATCAATTAAGGTAGAATTAGATAGTGACATCAGTTCCTCTGTAGACAGGCTACATTTCAGACACGCAGGATCGCACATGGCTAGCGGCTTCTGTCTTGGTCAGGCAAGCCTAGAAAAGCATCTTCTGTTTTCATATTCTTTGATGTGGTGGGGTTGGGTAAGGTGATAATTACACTAATTATACTCCTCATGTTGTAGAACCCTTTGCATTTTTGAGAAACTTGATGTGAGGGCAGTTTCACACTAAATGACTCTCTTCTCTGGTGGCTTTTAGAAAAGGGCTTTCCTAGGAAAATTTTATGATGCATTTAAATTCCATCTGATTTTCCCCTGTAGAATTTCTTGTATTACATTTCCAAAAATAAGGCACATGGAAATTAGGTGCATTTTACATGGAACAGGAAAGGTGCAGGATTTTTAAAATAGTGGTTTCTAGCATCCGTGCTGCCCCCTCTTGGCAGCACACGGTATATTAGTACATTCTTTGTAAGTTATTTCATTTACAAGTCTAATTCAAACAAAACAGAGATAAAATATTTTATATATTTACTTGTTTATAAGTTTGACAAACCATATTAGTGTCCAGTGAATTAATGATGCCTATTTAAGATTAAATGGATGAAAATGGTTTAGTATATAACATGTAGCAATTATTTTATTTCATGAACTTGTGAAAATCCTAGAAAATGCCTCATTACCGTCTTGATATATTGCTTTTACAAAGAACTGCATCTTACCCTGTATGGGTAGTGCAGCTTCTGAAAAGTGTTTTTTGTGGAGGCTTTTTTCTCCTTTTCTTTTGACCTGATGCGCCTGTCTTCTGGCCTGGCCCCAGGGAAGTTGTGTTCATGGGGCAGAGATGTGGCCCTGCCTCTGGTCCAGGATTCAAACAGTACCTGTGCTTTTTGAATAAAACTTCAAAGAAATTCACTGTACCGTGGACCACTACAGAATAGATGGACCTAAACAGGGAGGCTTCATCTTGAATAACTTTTTTTTTTTTTTTAAAACACAGGGTCTTACTCTGTGACCCAGGCTGGAGTACGGTGGTGGGATCTCGGCTCACTGCAACCTCGGCCTCCTGGGATCAAGTGATCCTCCGATTTCAGCCTCCCGAGTAGCTAGGATTACAGGCATGCACCACCATGCCTGGCTACTTTTTGTATTTTTAGTAGAGACCTGGTTTCCCCATGTTGCCCAGGCTGGTCTTAAACAGCCGGCCTCAAGTGATCCACCTGCCTCGACCTTCCAAAGTTTGGGATTACAGGTGTGAGCCACTGCGCCTGGCCTTCAGTAACATTTTTGAACGTGTCCCAGAAAGAAGTGTGTTTCTCATTTTTCTCATAAGCATGGGGTAAAAACATACTTAAGCATGTTGTAATTAAGTATTCCAGCCTGCTGTGTGTCTGTGAATAAAGCTGTGTGTCTGTTAATGAAGTTCCAGCAGCGGATGGAGGGGAGGGTTGAACACCGAGGTCGATGCTTACTGCCACCAAACCACACAATTAAAAATGCTCAAAATGGAAAATTCTATGATTGTGTGTTTTACCACAATAGCAAATTATACATATAAAATCATAATTATGTATATAATTACAAATAACTATATAATTGTAATATTTAATTATACATAAATAGTATATTTATATATTTAAATATATTTATCTCTAATATATTAAATATTTTAATATATTCATATACAAATTTAATATATAAAGATATTAATATACTGTGTTATTTACTAATATAACATATAATTTATGTATATATTATATAATCGTTAATATAACATATTAGGATCATAATGATATTAAATATAATGTAATTTTTAGTTAAACATAATTTAAAAATAAGTCATTTAATACAATTAAATATATAATAAACTGAAATAATTTTAAACTTAATATTACATATTTAATTTATATAATTATAAGCATAACTACCAAATAATTATATATGTTCATAAATTATGATATAACTATATATTTAGAAAGTTATATGTAGCTATAATTCTATATTATTATCCATAGTTTTATATATATAATTTTTAAATTTACATTTTTATATTAGTATGTGTTACCCATTTACTGTTGAGATTGTAAGTTCAAATTTAAATGTATATATTTATAAATACATAATTGTTTTCTGTATATTTTGTAATACTAGAAAAGTGTTTCTGGTTACTTCAGACCTTTTCCCTCGGCTTTTTACTTTGAGTATTTAATGGAAGCCCAGGAGGACCTGAGGTGTCGAGTCTTAAAGACTGTTTGTAGTTGGTGTCATTACTTTCCCTTGCACCCTGTTTAATTTTGCTGGATTTCATACTAGGAGGTGGGTATTCCTGTGCCGAGGTTGGTGCCGAGGTTCTCCCTGCTGGTCAGTTGTGTCTAGGAGCCATTGTCACCGAGTAAACCCCTCCCAGGGCTTGGGCTGGCCATCAGAAGCCGTCCCATGCTCACAGACATGCACCTTCTCCCTTGACGGGCCTGAAATTCTCAAGTGTTTGCTCCCATCTGACGGTTCTAGGAACTGTGATTTTGTCCCCATAAAAAACAATGACAAAAAACTTCCCTTTTTATGAAAAACCCCACACCCTGCTTCTTGATTGTAGCCCAAGATCCTACAAGAAAAGGCAACGTAGGATTTTCACCATGAGTACGAAGCTAACATCTATTCCTGCATTACCAAACCTACACAAAACACTGTCTGATACTTTTCTGATAAAAAGGAAAAAACTGCATTTGTTTCTGTACTCAAGTGTAAAAGCTCTCATCAGCTGTCCTTCCTCCTGAGCCCCACTGTGCGCCTGTTAGCTGAGTGACATGCTCACCACGGCATAAACACAGCCATGAGGAGAGACGGAAAGTGATGCTGCTGACGCCACCTGCTAGGAAGGACCCAAGAGGGACTTGACTCATACCCAACTTGGAGATGTCATCCATTTCTCTCTCTCTTTTTTTTTTTTTGAGACGGAGTCTCTGTTGCCCAGGGTGGAGTGCAGTGGCACAATATCTGCTCACTGCAACCTCCACCACCTGGGTTCAAGCGATTCTCCTGCCTCAGCCTCTCGAGTAGCTGGGATTAGAGGCGCCTGCCACCATGCCTGGCTAATTTTTGTATTTTTAGTAGAAGCAGGGTTTCACCATCTTGGGCAGGCTGGTCTTGAACTCCTGACCTCATGATCCACCCGCCTCGGCCTCCCAAAGTGCTGGGATTGCAGGCGTGAGCCACGTGCCCACCTCTTTTTCTCTTTTTATTGTGGTAAACTACACTTAAAATGTACCTATTTACATTTTTTATTTTGTGGAACAGAGCCTTCTGTCAGCCAGGCTAGAGTGCAGTGGTGTGATCACAGCTCACTGCAGCTTTCCACTCCTGGGCTGAAGCAATCCTGCCTCAGCCTCCTGAGTACCTGAGACTAGAGGTGTGAGCCACCATGCCTGGCTAATTTTTAAATATTTTTGTACAGACAGGGTCTTGCTATGTTGCCCGGGCTGGTCTGGAACTCCTAGGCTCAAGTGATCCACCCGCCTTGGCCTCCCAAAGCGTTGAGATGACAGGCATGAGCCGCTGTAGCCGGCCTGTTGGAACCATGGTAACGTGCACAGTTCGGTGGTATTTACTGCACTCACCGTGTCTGCGGCCATCACCTGTCTCTAGTTCAGAACACTTCATCATCCCCAAGGAGACCCTGCACCTGTTAAGCAATTATTCCCTGTCCTGAGCCAGAATGATCTCATCTGAACTAGATTGCAGCTGCAGAGACCCTGTTTGCACATAAGGTCCCATTCACAAATACCGGGTTTAGGACTTTGGGGAGCGCACAGCTCAGCCAGTGCAGGTGTGGTGGAAGGCGGGGCATTAGGAACACAGGAGTCGTTGGATATCTCTACAGAGAATCCTACTCTTACCTCTGTTTCTCCTTCGTTAACACGGCCTCCTCCCTCCCCTCCCCCCAGCCATAGTGAAACGAGAGCCGTGAGAAAACAGAGAGCAGCAGGTGTGACCTTCCTTCTACCCTAAAGCCAGGTGAGCACAAGGAGATAGGAACAGGAAATGGATCACTCCCTGCTGGACCAGTGGTCTCGACATAACACTCAGGCTGTGTCATCTGTTCACGGCACTCTACGTTTCTCCGCAGCGGCGTGTGTGTCTCTTTGTCCATCCAGCTAGGCACTGGGGCTTTTTTTTGCAGGAAGGAGTGACCAATAGGGCAGAAGTCTTCCTGAGGCAAGTTAGAACCCAGAATCTTATACAACCTTAGGTGTGTGTGCTTACCCTAACACAGAGCCAAAAAGAGCCTCATCTTTCAAAAGGTAAGCGGAGAAGTTGCAGCTAAGGTCTATAGGATGACCTGCGGCCGCCTCTGCTTGGGCTTTGTATCAGCTAAGATGGAGGCTTTTAACTACTTTCAGGCCACTTTGGATGGGCTAGCAAGGTGGAAATACAAAACTAGCAGGCCAGTAACTCGATCATCTTGCAGAATGACAGAAGCGTCCTGCATCGACACAACCAGGATGTACTTGGAGTTGATTCTGCTGGGCGAGGCAGCGTGGAGGAAGTTGCTAAAATAGTGTGCATTGTACTTTCCATTTGTAGACTTAAGTCTAATGAGTGAGAAGCACTTAATAGGACCGCAAGGTGATCCTTGTTCCATACTTAGCTCTACCTTCAGAGACCTGCAGACAGAGTCACTCCCTTCCACATTCTTTGTGGGAATAGAACTCACTTTCTCTCCTTGTCTTCTTCCCTGTTTTCCTGACTTGTATCTGCTAGAGCCTGCAGTATTTTTTTTTGAGACAGTGTCTCGCTCTGTTGCCCAGGCTGTGGCGCAGTGGCACTATCATGCTCCCGGCAGCCTCGATCGCCTGGGCTCAAGTGATCCTCCCATCTTAGCCTCCTGACCAGCTGAAACTACAGGCGTACTTGAGCACACTTGACTTTTTTCTTTTTTTTGGTAAAGAAGTGGTCTTGCTATGTTGCCCAAGCTGGTCTGAAACTCCTAGCCTCAAGCAATCCTCCTGGCTTAACCTCCCAAAGAACTGGGATTACAGGTGCGAACCACCATGCCTGACCTTGTGGTACTTTTACTTCATGGATGGACGACAGAATTTGAAATGTGGATGGCAGCCAGTTTGTTGTTATCCCACGGGTTTACATACTAATGTGGAAAAGTCTGTCACATGGTAAGAGGTGTGGGTATGGAGGTGTGGTGGGGAAGGGAAGGAAAGATAACAGTAACAGCATTTTGGGTGGGTTCCTGCAAGCAGGAGGCTGAGCTGAAGCCAAAATGTATGCTCACACCACTGCAAACAGGGCGGACTCAGGCAAGGTGTGCTGAGTATAAAATAGACTTTGTAAATGCGTGATACACTGTGCAAAGAACTTGAGAGTGGATAAACATGTACATAACCAGAATCTATGGAACTCATTTTTTGTTCTCTTTACATCCAACTTACAAAATAAGAGTTTCCTCTTTCATTGATTTGAGTGGTAGGAGGGAAGGGTCTTTTGCAAAGCATCTAGATTTTTTCTCTTCCAAGGGTGTTGCTTCTTTCTGCCTGTGTAAAGACAGGCTCCACACACCAGAGCAGCACTTGGCAGGAAGGGTGGATGTGGTTTGGAGGTGTGCTACGGGTCTGAATTGCTGAAAGCCTGAAGTGACATTCTACCCAGCAGCAGAGCGCCAATGGAGTATGGCCTAGACCTGGCCCCGCTCTAGGGTTACTGATACTCAGCTCCTTTCCAAGCCTATGAGTCTCCAACTTCTGCTGCAGTCCTTGTTACCTTGCCTTGACTTTGTTTAGCAAATACTTCTGTATGCAGGTTCAGCTCTCGCCATGTGCAGAGTGCAATTATCAAGAGCGAGGTCTGGTATAAGGAAAGTGATTGTTTATTTCAAAGCTTTCTTAGGGGAAGAAGTACAGGCTTCCTGCTGGAGGCTGCCACTTTGCTTTTGGAGCAGAAAGCAGGTACTTTTAAAGGAAAATGGCACACAGGGCAGGAAGTGTATTTCCGTCTTTCCACTGGTTTCCAGGGGTCAAGAAATGTTTTTTGCAGGGGGTGGTAAAGAGCCAGAGAACATATGTAAGCTTTGCAGACCATCTAGTCTCAGTTACAAGTATAGACTCTGCTCTTACACATTTTTTTTTTTTGAGAGTCTCCCACCATCACCCAGGCTGGAGTGCAGTGGCACATTCTTAGCTCACTGCAACCTCCGCCTCCTGGGTTCAAGCAATTCTCTTGCCTCAGCCTTCCAAGTAGCTGGGACTATAGGCACGCATCACCACACCTGGCTAATTTTGTATTTTTAGTAGAGATGGGATTTCACCATGTTGGCCAGGCTGGTGTCAAGCTCCTGGTCTCAAGTGATCTGCCCGCCTTGGCTTCCCAAAGTGCTGGGATGACTAGCGTGAGCCACCGCACGTGGCCTAAATGAGTTCTTGAATTCTTCTTTTCGGTGCCACTTTTTTTTTTTTTTTTTTTTTGATTTATAAGGAGTTTTTTTTTTAATTTAATTTTTTTTAAAATATTTTATTTTTGGTTCAGGGGTTCATATGGAGGTTTGTTACCTGGGCAAACTGCATGCAACCCAAGGTATAATCATTTA